>JACGTP010000033.1:584601-769518 GCA_023678845.1 Mischocyttarus mexicanus | reverse complement strand
TGGATATGAGCCCATAGATTCCCCATATTCTACGCCGTATGGGCGATGGTGGTGCACGCATAGCCCACCGGAATCCGATTAGTTACTGCCGCGCGAGCGTTATGGACCACCGCGCCGCCTCTCCGTGTTCGAGCAAAGCTCCACCCTGGTCACGGCACGAATACTATACCTATGCGAATGGCCGCGGTTTCTCTCTCTCTTCCTCTTGCTACTGTATACCTAACCCCCCGTCCACCCCACTCTTCCTCCCTCGCATCCATTGCATCCATCGATACACCTATTTACCCGTTCGTGCACAACCGAAGTTACCTATTTTCGCGAATGAATGTCCGGTAGCACGGTGCAAGCCGATAAGAGGGACACGAACGTTTTGCCTCGAGGAAAATGATTACCCTTTTCCGACGGAATCCCTTTTCAAAAAATCTTTACCACCCTTCTTAAACTCCATTAACAATAAATCATTTTCTATCGCGTATCTGGATTTTCTATTGTAATTTTTCACTACACTTTGATATACTCAATCATTATTGTAATGTTTTAATAGATAATTACACCTCTTATATGAAGTTATGATTGTTTTATTAAAAACGTAATAGTAGGTTATTGTGTGATATAGCGTTACAAGCTAATGAAACGTAAGCCATTATAATGATTGACATTATCTTATAGAAATGCTTTATCGGAGAGGTCAAAGTTGAAAAATTCTTACTCCAGTTATGATATCGTTACTCTTTATATCATACCGACGTATATTCTTGTGATACTCGTAAGGAAGAGAAAGAGAGAATGAACGTTTCACCTTGCCGGCGGAAATGTTATACGCATAGATGTGTTCTTATCTTTAAAGATTTGCATGAAAATCTTCAAAGAAACGTTTGATATACGTTGGGACGTTTTCTAGATCGTCAAGAACGTAGTCATGCAAATTACACGTTGGTGAAATAGTTGCAAATGGATACTGAGAGAAGAAAAAGAAAAAGAAAAGAGGGAAAGAAAAATCGTGAATATAAGTTAGTAAGGAAAACTGAGAAAAGTGAGGGAAGATCATGCGTAATACATGGGAACGGTAAGAACAATAAGCGCGATCTTGAAGGGTCTTTGCGTTTAAAGTTTTACGCGAATGCCGACGACGACGACGACGACGACGGCGACGACGACGACGACGACGACGACAACAACGAAGACGACGACGATTGTTAGGCCCCCGAGGATGATTCCCGTCACGTTTCCAAGCTCGTATGATCCGCCTCGTTTATCTGTCTTTCGCGAGACGTCTTAATCCTCCGTAAGGACTTCATAAAAGTTTATTACGGCGTACAATATAAGCAGGTATGCGTACAAACTATCGCGTCGGAAAAACGAAGCTAAACTTATACGAATTTACTCCTCTCTCTCTCTCTCTCACACTCATTCGATTCGATTCGTGTCTTTTATTTTGTATGTTGTAGTGTAGAAAGTGATTCATAAAAATATTATCAATCGAATATCTACCCGAATAAAGTCAATCTTTTACAAATCTAATCTAAGCCGTTTTTAAAATAGTAAGAGATTTATATATAAAATGTAATTTTTCTATATATCCTTACCTTAGATTTATTTTATAGAATTCCAATTTAATTATATGATGATAAATAATTGTACATATAACTTTTTTTTTAAGTACAAGCACTATGAGTTTATGTTATGAGAAAATTCTACACTCGCGAGAGAAGAAAATCTTCGGAAAAAGCTAAAAAACACAACCATCCGGAAACGTTAGTAAAGAAAGACTAAAAAATCTTACACGAGGAAAATATCGAAAATCTTTATTTCTCTCAGACTCGAGTTTTTTTTTACCTGGAGAAAGATCGAAAAGAGGAATGAAAGAAAGGTAATAAAAAACAAAATTAAATTTTTTAGTGTGACTTTCTAGATTCGGTCACGCAAAATCCAGATATACGTATAGATAGAATCCCTTCAAGGACTCGTAAGGGTCTATTCGAATTTTTTTAAGTATTTTTATTCTCCTACACTTTCCCCCTCTTCTATCCTCTATCTATCTATTTGTTCTCTCCCCCCATCCTCCCCTCTCTCTCTATCTCTCTTTCTCTCTTTCTCTCTCTCTCTCTCGTTCTTTTTGTTATTCGATACAAAAAGAAGGAAGTAAAAAACACGATGCCTTAAAAAACTGTCTTTAAACCCCGCAGTTACGAAACCGGGAAGAATTTCAAGGCTGGTCGTAAAAAACTCAAAAGAAGAATAGTCGATCCTGTAACTTCCTGCAATAGTGCGGGTTTTTTTCTCTACATAGTTGCAAGCAAGGTGTCTGTTGAATAGTTCCTGCTTCGAAGTCTCACAAGGGTTGTTAAAAAACAGGCTCTTTGGCTAAAAAAGCATTTAACAGAGTGAACAAGGGGGTGTTTATGGCGGGAATTGCCATAGAAGGGTCATAGTCACGGTCGCACCATGGGTATCCAGGAATAAAAAACACTCGGAAGGTCGAGGAAGAGGACAACGAATGAAAAGCCGGACAAGCAAGATCCGAAAGAGTCACGATCGTTTTAACCTCACGGTCCCTTCGGATTCATGTTCTCGCGCTCGTCCTACCATCTCACATGAAATTACGCGCTTTTTTGTCGTCAAGGTTGTTCAAACCCTTGTGCGAAAAAAGTTAAGCCAACGTTCCTTTACCGTCGTTCGTCTTTTAGGATTTTCCAAATCCTAAATTACATATTTTATATACTTTCTCACTTCTCAATAATATTACGAGTTAACATTCTGCATCCTCTACCCTTAACTAAATCCTACTTTGATACGTTCCGGGAGCTTAACAACAACCGGTTTAATTTTCAATTCCAAATTCGCGAATAATATCTATAGTACTTTTTGTTTTTTTATCGAGACGTTAAATGAGTCTAAAGTATTAATACGAGTAATATCTCGTTAGTTGATTATTATTAAATCTACAATGAAATTAAATAAATCGTTGAAAAAAATCTAAAGGTATTATACATTTCGAGTAAAACAAATCGATAAGACAGAGAAATTTTAGGGTACGTTGGAATTGAATTTTATGACTGAGATACGAAGGGTCGTGGCAAGGAAATGAACCCTTTTTTATGTAAATTAAATATCGTTATGGTACCATTTATTGGATAGCTAAATAACAATCCATTTGATAGAAAATATTATTCCAAAACAAACAGGTTGTACAGTATTAGAGAATTTTTGTTAAACTTCTTAAAAAAAAATAAAAATAGATTCTAAAATAACCTTGTCTTCTACAAACAAACACTCTTTTGAAGATCTTTTACAAAGAAACTTTTTCAATAAAAAATAGAGAATAGAAAGGAAACAAAAAACACCGATCAAAGAAGAATGAAACACATCGGGCCGTCGGATACGAGAGACTTAAAGAGCAGAACGAACCGTCGGTTCTTAGCTTCGGAGTCGTAAAAAACTTCATGAATGCTTCTCAACCCCCGCTTTTTTTTTTTTTCTTCTGTCCCTCTCCTTAAAGTTACGCATTTTTTTTTCTCACCCTCAAGGACAGGGATCGATTGCTAGTCCAATAGGCTTAACCAGGCAAAAGTTAGTTCGTCTCTGACCTACGCGTTCGTAACATCGCTTGATCAGAGAGGGTTCTTCGCGTTACTTGCCGGATAATTAAAAGTGCTTCAAAAGATCAAAAGAAGCAATAAGATCAAGTCCTGATTATGAGTGAATCGAAACAACGTCGTGTTAAAGTGGAATGTTTATTGAAGTTAACGAATAAGAAGATATAAAAGTGAAATTCATAAGAGGAATGGATTATTATAAATTTCAATGATTCGTTGGTTGGTCCGAATGAAACGTGCTTTTCCTGTGACTGGTGGGATCAATGACGATAATACACAGGAACAGAGGTAATCGAGTTATAAATAACAATAAAATATATGCTCGATTAGAAGTGCACCACCGGTAGATAGTATTTTGACTGGGTCCCTCGAAAGCATAATAACTAGAACACTCGGGAATCCGTATATATTTCGTTTACGATCGGCTTTACGACATAGCGCGAAACGAGTTAACTAGATAAATTAGTTGAGCCCACTCGGAGTTGAAATAATCGTTTCAAGTGGTCAATGGCTTTGGTGTAGGTAGTACCTTTTTATATATATACATTTACTATACATATATAAATAAGTATACATGTGATCATTTAACGATACTTCAGAGAAACGATCTAGCCTAGTATCTAAGAAGTCTAACGAGTTATCAATTGATAAAGTATCAACGAAGATACATTGTCGACCGAGATTTGAAGAAAAATGGAGGAATAGTTATTCCAAAATGGCGTCGCGCTCGAGTTTCCCAATGGAGATTTCTTCTTCCGCCCCGCGTAAGACCGCTCGACTAGGTATTTATAGTCCTTCTCGCTTTTGTCATGTCTACCGGTGTAAGATAAATAAATAGCCGACTCGAGAGAAACGTACGAGTCTCCGGAGTAATCTTAAAGCACACGACCGGCAGTTAGTTTCGCTCGTCGCTCGTTCCTAGCTGCACAAACGCAACTTCAAGTGTGTATAGCGACAACGACCTCTATTCGAAGTCGACAAAAATATTCCCTTTTAACAAACGCCTCATCGTTTCGAAATGACAAAAAAAGAAAACAAGAAGAAGAAAAAGAAGAAAAAAAAAATTAGATATATCTTTACGCTCTTGCAGCGAGATACTATTTTTGCTGATCGAAAAAACAAGCCGTGATTTCGAGAGACGAGACACGTCCTCGTCCGACCTCTTCTTCTTCATCTTCTTCTTCGTCTTCTTCTTCTTCTTCTTCTTCTTTTTCTTCTCGAGCTATGACATTCATCGAAAACGTCATTATTCGCACCAAGATTTAGCGAAATTGTGACACGAGACGACGCGTCTCGCTCAGTCCGTGGAAATTGTCGCGAATTTTTATCTTTTAGTCGTCGTTAATATTCCAAAGCAATGGGGGAACGTCGTAAGTGTCGTGCAGTGTGACATAGCACGCTACGGTAGATTTGGATCGTTTAATTTACGAGTTCTCTGATATCGTCCCTCATATTTCGATGGATATTATTATCGTCAATGACTTACATTGCCTTTCAATGAGCGGTGGATTAACGAGCTCTCTTTTGAATATTATTAAATCTTACGGCTAATATGGTCCGTAGTAATTATTTCCATTACTTTTATTTCCATCTCTCTTTTCGTGTAATATAAATCTTTATCGAGAAAAATAAAAATTTTCAATCAAATTTATAAGAAGAAACAAAAAATAAATAAATAAAAATATAAATCAATCTCATATAAATAGAATAAAAGAAACGTTTAAAACCAAGATCGAAGAATATTCGAGAAGATCGAGTTTAACTTTGAAAAGTCCACATTGAAAGTTTGTTAAATACGATACGTGGTTGTCTCTATGACTCGTCGAGCAGAGGACAAACCGACATTCTAAGATAAGACCTAATCATCTTCGATGTTGCTAGCTCTCGTTGATCGTCGACTTCCGTGAACCTGAACGTCCCACGCATACAAAAAAAAATCTTTGGTCGTCGTTTAGCGTTCTTCATCGAGATGGTCTCTCTATTTCTATAGATAGCTTGTGAAACGACAAACTGGAATAAAAGAACACATTGACGTATCTCCCATAGCCTCGAACGATACAATATATCTTTTTCTTTCTCCTTCTTTCTTGTAAAGTATGACAATAATGGTGCGTTGAAGTCTCGTGTTTCGTTTTTCGAAAGAATTTGATAGATTTTCGAAGTTTCAAAACACCTTTTCTCAATAGGTTTAGTTTAACACGAAAAAACGTATTTGAAAAAGAACAAATACGTATCACTTTTGTCGTCATCGATCGTCATACTGTAGTATAGAGAATAAAAGATAGATCTTTAAAAAATAGGGCGAATTTTTTTGTCAACCTAACGAGCAGCGAAATGATCAAGGAACAAAGTGTATGAAGATAAAATGAAAAGGCAAGGCGAAAAATAAGAAAGAGAAGAGGAAGATAGAAGAAGTACAGGAGGAGTCGTGGCGTTCGGGCAGGTCAGGAACTCGTTGCCATATCAATATACCTAAGTGAAATGATACGAGTCGGCCGTAAAGCTCGACAGTAATGACGCATTAGGGGGTTGCCGGGCCGATTTAGCCGGCTATCAAACAAAAGGCAACTTTTACCGGATCCGACCGAGGCGGTCGGTGTCGGTGGCTGGCGATGGCGGACGAGCGAGTTGGCTGGCTGGCTGACTGGCGCGCGCGCGTTCATTCTCTCTTTCTCTTTTACTCTCTTTTTCTCTCTTCCTCTCTTTCTCTCTTTCTCTCTTTCTCTCTCTCTCTTTCTCTTTCTTGCAAGCTTGAGCCCTCTTAAGAGGTTCGGCTGGCGCACTCGCGCCGAGAAAGTGCCGGGCCACTTATACCTGACGTTTTATGCGTTTTATAGGCGCGACGTGAGTTTCGTGTGCCAAACAGCGCATAAAAGTGCAATCAGATTGGTCGTTCTCGTCGTTACTGCGTTACGGATTATTCATGAGGACTCCGCCCGCTAAAACCGAGTCTTTCCTTTGCGCGCGCTCCAGCTCGCTCCTTGACGCAAGTCCCAGTCACCGCGAGAACTTCCATTAACAACAGGATTATTATACCTTTATGCCATCTTAAATATAATCGCTTATCGCGCGGCACTTTGTACCGATTACCTATAACGTTGACCGTCTAAACCTACCCGTGAGTGGACTCACCCCCATCGCTACCTTATTTATATTAACCTCTAACTAAAACTATATCAAACTAGTTTTCTTTCTTCATTTCTAATAAAATAGAAATCGTATATAACCTAAGAAAGCTGGAAACCTTTGGGAATAAGAATCGATAAAAAGTAATCGAATGGAAGGAAGGATGGAGTGAGAGAGAGAAAGAGAGGGAGAAAGATCGAACGGAATGCACAAGCCTCGGGAGACTTCGAAATTTTGTGCGATCGACTTTTCGATCGTCCCATACGATCGAAATTGGAAAATTAGTTTCGCGTCAAAAGGAGGCGAGTAATGATAGTCTCCTTCGAAATTCGCGGTTTCATCTCGAACGAGTCCGATGTAGGTATATAAGCGAGTCTTCACTTCCGAAAAATTAAGACAGATAATGACTATAATTCGATCGTTCTTAAAAGTTGAAGTAAAAGCTCCAATTTTCATACAGGGTTGCTCTTCTTAAACTCTTTTAACGCTCTCAGCGCGAAAATTGCGAGGCAAAAACCGTTCTTACTTTGATCGAAGCCTCGTCCCTGGTAGTAAGGTACGTACCTAGTCTTTTAACAAAGGCCCGAGTCGCGATACTTATCGATTTTAATTCGACTCTGTCGGCAAAGTACAAAAACGCAAAATTTTGATCGTTATCGTCTTCGAGCATCGATGTGTCAAGATACGATCCGGGACCGGTTTTTACTAACTACGCCCAACGAAATTC
Organism: Mischocyttarus mexicanus; assembly: GCA_023678845.1. Taxonomy (NCBI): domain Eukaryota; kingdom Metazoa; phylum Arthropoda; class Insecta; order Hymenoptera; family Vespidae; genus Mischocyttarus; species Mischocyttarus mexicanus. The sequence continues at coordinate 762,069 of JACGTP010000033.1, read as the reverse complement.
GATTGTAAGACGAAGAAAGAGACGATCGAACGTCCAACGTTCGATAGATCTCGATAAAATGAAACCACTAGAAGAAATATCGTTCGACTTCGCGATCTATGTTATGTATATACTACCTACCTACCTACCTACCTACCAACCTACCTACCTACCTACCTACCAACCTACCTACCTACCTACCTAACAACCCTACCCTACCCTACCGTATCCTATCCTACCTACGATCATTTTCATTCGCGTATCGTACCTACCATAAACTTACTCGTATTCATTAGGAAACGTGCCTTTAATCGTCTTCTTGATTATCGTTAGTCGTTGCAAAATTTACCTTCATGAGAGTAACACGTCAAGAATGATTTATGAATTTCCTTACCAGCAAAGTTGTTTCATTCCTCCAAGAATACCACGAAATTTTATTTATTTATTTTTTTAATCATGCCACATAGATCTTCCCTTCGAACTTGTATTCCTGTAAATAGAAAAAGCTCGAAAATATTTTAAACTATATATATATTTTTTTTTTTAAATGAATATATTATATCATGGAATAATTTTGATCTGTCAGTATGAACGATAAAACAACCCGACATACATTTGACGACAATTTTGCAATATCGTTTATTAATTACTCGAAATGCGTCTCGAATTAGTCAGCCTCGTAAACGATACATCACGTATTCAATTTACAATCGCGCTACTCGGGACAGAATAAATTAATGTCCGTTCAATAATGTCTCTCTCGCATAACGAATGTCGCATTATCGTACACGCGCAGACACTTTGCAAAGAAAAGTAACAAAAAATATCAACGATTCAACGTTTTTTCTCTATTAACAAAAAATAATTTATTTTTCTTTTTTATAAACAAGAAAAAGAGAGAGAATTACGAAAGGTATTAGATCTAAATAAATATATTCAATCAGTAAAACCTAAACGAAAAGTTTAACAATTCAGAAAATCTTAATAAAATGATTAAACCATAAAAACAATGGCTTCGTGTTACGAAAGCTTACAGATATATAAACAGATTTAGATATAAGATTACCATCAACGTAATAGAAAGGAGCTAGAAATAGTACAGGGCTAACCTAAAGAGGAAGAGTAGAATATGAAAGAGTGTTAGTATTGTCTGTACGATCGATGAGTCTACGCATAGGCGTCTCTACGACGGCGGATATAGGCGAAAACTTTTTCGAAAACACGTTCCTTTAACTTAAGAGCAATCGACTCTATACCTAGGAGATCGTTACTTTCGAAATGAAGTATATAAGAGAGGAAGAAGAAGAAGAAGAAGAAGAAGAAGAAGAAAAAGGAAAAAAAAACGAATACCTTCGATCGCGCATCAGGCCTTCGAATCCATAAGTGTTTTGCTCCCGCGTGACTCGGGTAGCGGCACGTGTCAAAGGGTAAAAGAGGGAAGAAGAAAGAGGAGAAAAAGTCGTGGCGACCAAGCGGTTGCTAGTTTGCGCATGCGTTGAAAGAGAAAGAAAGAGATGAACGAAACGAAGAGCGCGGATACATCCCAAGATGGCCGCTCCTGCTTCGTCCTCCTCACCCCACATGGTTCCACGTTCTCTCACTCCCTTTCTTTTTCTCACACATATTTATCTTTCTCTCTCTCTCTCTCGCACACTATTTGAAAGACCGGCTCGTTCCTCGTCCGAAAACCATCCGCACGAAACCAACATCACACAGCTTCGCGTTTACGCCGAATATTTTTAAACCACCCAGTCAGTCTCCTCCTCCTCTTCCTTCTACACCTACTCCTCCTCCAAAGCCCTGTTTCTTCTTTCCACTTTCGACCCTCCTAAACTCAGCTTCTCTTTTTATTCTCTTACGACGCATTCGTATTTCTAAATCATCGATGTTGCTTTTCGGCGTTATTTCGACGACGAGGATGCGCGGAAACGTGTACGTCGTCGATCGTGCTTTGAAAACGCGTTCTTCTCGCATTTTGTCCTATAATCCGCACCCTCATTCGTGCTTCAAATAGAGGGGAAAGGAATGGGTAGGAAACATAGTGGGGATAAGGAGAAAAGACATCGTAGGGTAAAATCGTGATTTCGTTGGGGAACCTTACGACTTTTAGCTTTGATTTTTGGGATCGTTTAGAGCTCGTTTATTTCGAATAACTTTGATAAAAAGAATTCTAAAAACGTTATCGTTGGTTGCCGTTGTATAATCATTTTTAAAGTAGAAATAAATAAAATATATGTACAATCATTTTCAATGAGTATTACCTACTATCAAAGGTTCTATGCGTGATTATTGTACACTCGCTATATAAAGAAGGACGATAATTTCGATAAAAAAAAAGAAAGAAAATATAAAAAAGATATTAAATTGGATATCGTATGATGAAAACGAGCGAGTAGGTAATTTCTCTCGCATCCCAAAAGCTCGTTGAACTTTGGTAAAGCGGTTCGGCACGGAAAGGTTTCTAGTTCGAGAGTCACGCGAGAAGACGAACGATACGTCGCGTAGAAACAAGAGAGAGAGAGAAAGAGACTGAACAAAGAACGTGTATGTCATGTATGTGTGTGAGTGCTGCGTGTGTATAACAGTGAGAGAGAGAAAGAGAGAGCCAAATAGATGGGCGACGGTGTTACGAAGGGGCTTTTCGGGAAGTAGGGTGGGAGAAGAAAGAGTAAAAGAGAAAGAGAAAGAGAGAGAGAGAGAGAGAGACGAACGACATCGACACGATGGACCAAGGCACTGGCAGCAGGGTGGATAGAAAGAAGGAAGGAGAATCCAAGATGGCCGGCGCGGGAACCTGGCGTGCGCATCGCGCTCGCCGAAACTCTTGACGAGGATCACGGAAGCACGATGTGGAAGTGCGAACCACGAGACAGTGAACTTTCCCGCGAGTGAACTTAGCTCTCGTAGTTGGCATCCACGTAGAAGGTCTTCTTGGACCAGGAGAAACTCGAGGACACGCGAAGCGCGCCGACCACGCCCAGGTCGCCGCGACGGCGGCCATTTTGATCGCGTGATGCACTACGGTACACGAGGCGCTGCAACCCTAGCAACCGACTCTACTATCCTTCGCTGACGCCATCGGTCAGGTATTTCACTCACTCTCTCTCTCTCTTTCTCTCTTACTCTTTCATATCTCTCCACTTTTCCTCTGTATCATCTTTCTTTTCTTAATTATCGTCCTTGATATTACCAACTTCGTATATTACAGGAATAATATTCTTTTCTATCACATGTGTCATGTTTTGTGTTTACCTTTGCAGCCTTCTTATTCTCTGGCATTGATTATTTCATTGATTATTTACTTACAATCCTTGATATTATAAACTTTCTATACTGAAATAATATTCTTCTTTATTACGCATCATGTTTTTCGTTTATTTTTGTAGCCTTCCAATTCTTTCTAATCGATTATACCTTATCGTTTAAAGGCAAATTGACAAACTGCTCTCATCTAAAGTATTCTAACTTAAGATTATATATGAATTATTATTAACATATAAATATCTAAAGTTGCATATTTAAAAGAAATACATTTTGAGAATTTTAAATGTTCTCATCGGTTATATACAACAACAAAAAAGTTATATTTATTTAAACGCGTGTTGCAAGTAATCCATTCTGCGAACAATTCAACTAAATCTTTTCTTAGATTCTTAGACTTTATTTTTAACTGTCTTTTCTCATTGTTTCAATGCTCGAAACACGTATATTTTTCAAAACGGTTATTCACCCTGAAAGAAAGAAAAACTTTTCTCTTGAGAGAGAGAGAGAGAGAGAGAGAGAAAGAGAAAGAAATAAATTAAGATTGAATAAGTTGTGGCTCGAGTGGTTGCAAAAATACGGAATACATAGGTTACATACGTATTCGTCGATTCGTACATTTATTTTTATCGTCGCGAGTTTCGATAGCATCGCATTTACCTAACTACGAGAGACATATCCCCTTACCGGAGCAGCAAACCTATAAAGCTGAGAGTACTTCGGCTCGAGTTTCACGAAGTCTCCCATCTCCGAGCGACTTATAGACGTGTTATATATCAGATAAACGTTTTCTCTCCTTCATACACCCTTCTCTCCTACCTCCCTCCCACCCTCTGCCCCCGTACCACCCCGCCACCCCTGTACCATATTTGTACGCAAGTAGTAGCAACGTCGACTAAGCGCAATAAACTTTCGCCGATCCGAGATAAACTCATCGGTTGAAAACGGCAGAGTTACCAACGGATATCGGAATATCAGCTTTTTCTCACAATCTTCCAGATACGTAAGAAACTTATCGTTACTCGAGGTAGTCCGAGATAAATCTCCTTCTCGTCCCTGCGTTTCTATCTTTCTTTTTTTTTTTATTATTCCCGTCTGTCTCTCTCTTTCTCTTTTTTCTGGATATTTTTGTTGTTGTTGGTTTGTTTTTTATTCGGAGGAACGCTAAAGGACAAAAAAGAGTTCTCGTAGAAACGCAAAATTTGTTTTTTCGGGTCGGGAAGAAGGTCCGAGTAATCGGCCGATACCGTACCGCCTCTACATGGTTTGGCTTTCGACAAGGGTAAGCAAGAGTGGTAGGATGAAATAAATAAAATAAGAAAAGAATGAGAGAAGAAAGAATGGAAATAAGGAAGGAAGGAAAGAATGAAGGAAGGAAGGAAGGAAGGAAGGAAGGAAGGAAGGTGGTGGGTAGCTGTGTTGGTTACGAGTGGTCGACTATCTCGAAGTATCCTATGTTGAAGGAGGTGAGTCGACTCCGCCTCGCGAGATATCGTCAGAAAAACCGGCCGGAATTGCTTCATCCGAGCAAGAACTATCTCCCGCGGTCAATCTGGATATTAATCAGCGGAGACACACGGCCAACGAATAAACGCGGTAGAAGAAAGGACTTTAAGAGAAGGAAAGAGAAAAAAGATAAGTTTAAGAGAGTAAGAAGGAAGGGAAGATTTCAGGGCCGCCGTTGCCGTTGCCGTTGCCGCCGACGTGGCTGACGTCGTTGCTATTGCTGTTGCTGTTCCTTCGGCGAGTCTTCTTCTTCTTCTTCTTCTTCTTCTTCTTCCATACCAACCAAGCAGCAGGTTGGAGAGAAGACATCGTGAGATGAATACACTAAAAGGGGTCTGAGACAAGGGCAGCCTTCGAGATTGAAACAAAAAGAGTAAGAAAGGGGGAAAAAGAGAAAGAGGAATTTCAAACGCCAGCGGGAGCAGGGAAGAAAGTCTGAGAACCATATGAAAGAGAAATAAGAAGAAAAAATAAAAGAAAAATACGAATAAAAAAATAGAGAGAAAAAAAAGGATTCTTTGATACGTCTTTCGAGGAAAAACCTACACTCACAGAGTGAAAAATTCGAGAGAAAATAGGGAATAGAAATTTCTCGGTTCGTAAGGAAAATCGTTGGAACGTGGAAAACTAGCGATTAAAGAAAAAAAAATGAGAGAGAAAGGGAAGAAAAGGAAAGAAGAAAAAAAAAGAGTAGAAATGGATAAAAAAAAAAGAAAAAAAAAATACGAGAAAGGATAAGAAAAAGGTATCGTTTGAGGCCATTCGAGAAGGATAGAGGGAAGAAGAAACGATAAACGATGAAAGCACAGACACAGAGAAGAAAAGGAAATGGTCGAAGACAGAAAAGGACTTGTCCCAAGAAGGAGGGACCTAAGGGGGCGAAAAAAAAGAAAAAGGATCGGAGGAAGAAGTAGAGAGGGAGTAACGGAATGGCGAAGAAGGGAGAAAAGAGGTGGGGAATAGGACGTTATTGCCTTCTCTCTTTCTCTTTATCTTTCTCTTTCTCTCGTTTTGGTCCAGCGCGCAGGAGTCTTTCAGCGTTTCTTTAGATCGGGCACATTCCCCGAGTCTCTTCTTGGCCCCGATGAACCCACTTGATGAAAAGCTCGCCGGCCCACGTTGCCACTCTTGCACCACACGGGCCGCGCTACTTCGTCCTACTCTGCCCACGCAAATAGGATATCTAGAAGCATTAGTCTAACTCAATAATGCACGACTTCTGTTGCGCGATCCTATCTGAACGGCATTGTCTATCCGTAACTATATTTCATATTACAAAACTTGGCACGAGATAGGTACGGAGCCTAACTGTTGTATATTAGATCTAGGATGTAGGTATTATTATATGTTTGACGATGAGCTATACCACACGACCTAATAGATTTTTTTTCTCTTTTTAATTTACGTTGACATTTTTTTTTTATACCTATTTATTTATTTACTTATTTATTTATTTAGTTATTCGATCTATCTCAGCGTGTTTGCTTTGATGTTTCGAAAACGTTAGTAATATCTTATAACATAAATTACAAAAATTTATATCTTTCGTTACGTAATCAAATTGATCCTCCTTCTTTCTATTTAATTCTAGTAGAAAATAAATTGATTAGATATATATCTCTACTTCTTTCTATCTACCTAAATGTATTTGGAAATAATTATTTGAAGAAAATATAAATCAATTGATATAAGATTCTTATTATTAGAGAATAACCTCTTTGGTATAGCTCGTGCGACCCTTTGAGCCTATGGGACCTCGTTGTTCTATAATCTTTTGTCTAACTCAGTAATCTACTTCTGTTCCGTGATCCTATCTAAGTCTACCCTTTCTATTGTCTTTGTGATCGTGCGTCTAGATTATCGCTAGATCCATACTTAACTGTGGTAGTTTATGAAAGAAATATCAAGTAGTATAATTCTTAAAAAGTTATCTTTGAAAAATAACTACTAGGAATTATTATCTTAGTGTTTACAGAATTTACTATTTTCGTTAGATCTTTATAAGAAATAAAATAAAATTGAATCGTCATGTCGAGACAACTCCTAAACACTTTTGTGAGTTAAATGTTAACAATGCGTTTGTACTCGTAAATCAAGCATCGTTGACACGCATTTGTGCATCGCACGTTGTTACAGCACGTTGATACAGCATAGTGTGCGTTATCGTGTCTGGGCATGTAGCAACTGCAAAGTGTTATTGCCCCGTTTGACACGTTGCATTTCAATTGATTTAGGTAATCTTATCGGAGAAGCAACAATCGTTGTAGGCGTCGCAATAAGGAGACAATACAAATGTTTCAGTAATGTCGAGTCATTTTCTTTATACCTAATTATGCTAAAGTAAGATCTCTTCTCTACTTAAAATCACTTGTAATCATTTCAATAGTCATTTCAATAATTTACATCTACTTTGCGTTATCATTTATTTTTCTCTATGGTGTAACTTCATAAATCAAATTAAATAGGAAAGAGAGGATTTATTTGAGAAGAAACAAAATTATTATCAATCTAATTAAATGTAGATACGGGGAGAAGCGTATAGCCGTTTTAATTCATCCAGATGCTCATTAAAGATTACCATTGAGTTTTTAACGATAAAAGTTATGTAGCAGTAATAAAATCTGGTAAATATAGGTCTCACGAACACCGTGATATTGCAAACTGGATAGGCTTCGTGTCGTTCGTATATTAAAATCGATTGTTGACGACGAGACAGTCATTCGGTACATCTTTCAAAGGGAAATATATTTATGCATTTAGTGCCATTTATAAATGTGCACCTCGAGCACGTATAAGTATACACCTATCTCCCTAATCTAAAACGTCCTGACATCGTTCTGAACTTGTTAACGCCTTGGGTTATCATATACGTTGTCATTAATGCACGCGCCATAGTATCGCATTAAATAGGTACAACATCAACGAGCAGGAAATAATTGCATCGTTAAAGTAATCATTTTTCCACGCTTGTTATCAATCTTGAATAATCCGGAAAATGTAATTATCAATTTAAACGATAATTTATGTTCGACAGTATCCAGTTTACTTCTTTTTAAATATAAGTATTATAAAAATAACTTTTTCTTTTTGGTTGTTATAAACATTTTATTGATTATTATTGTTAGCAATTTGAAATAAAATTATTTTTTGTATACAGAAGTAAGCAATAATTTGAATAATTATTTATTTAATGGTGTTGATAATGGAAATAAAATAGGTATTTGGAATGAAATGAATGGGACAGAAATATATAATATAAAAGAAAAATTTGAGAAATAATTTAGATGAGTATTTTCAACAGTTTGGGAAAGTAATGATCGTTTGACGACGTCGAACGAAACCCTGTAGAGTGGCACAATGGTTGCTGCGACAATTTCGATGACCGCAGAGTCGAGAGAAACTCTAAGCCTATTTTGCATAGGATTAAGGAAATTGAGACGAGAATACCACCTGACGCGGTTTTGTTCAAACACCGCGGTACTCTCTCGTTTGTTTGCGTAACGCAACCCACCTGCTTGCACTCGCTTTAAAGACCATCGAAGTCGATGGTTATAGTCAGAGAATCTCATCTCGGTTCTTCCTAACTAAGAGACTAGGATATTCAAATTTCCAACCATGAAATTCATCCATCTTTACGTAGCATTGCTGTTATTTTAATTAACCGAAAGCCGTTACAATGTTTCCGCCAAACTATGTTAATATTCAGAATACCAAAAACTTCTAAATGCAGTAACTACGATTTATAAATATTCATTTGAAAGCGAAATCGTTGTACGTATCAACTTTTATTTCTGTTCTTTCTTTTTTTATTTTTTTAACATGATACACGCAAAAAGGAATTTTTATCATTCCAACGCGCTACATAAATATTAAAATAAAAAAAAAAATAAAAATAAAATACGTTACGTAATTTGTATCTGCGTATATTAAAAAATTGTACGTATAATATTAACATATATTATATTTACAATAACTTTGTACTCGTATAATTTTTCACGAATTAAGAAATTATGTCATCGTTGTCGTATATTTTTAATTTTTATTTAAACAAAAATAAAAAGAAATAATCAAGATAGATCGATGAGAAGCTTCTTTCACAGAAGTTCGATAATTTGAATTTTCACTCGTGTATAAATGTTTCGCACTTCGGTCGAGGAAAGGAAAAAAAGAAAAATAAGGAACAGGTAAATCTTCGAGAATAACGTTGCATTTGGACAGCAAGGAGTTTCATGGTTGCCCATATAAATGATTGGAGATAAGATGGTCATAAGTTAAAAGTTGCCTTTAGTTATAGCTTATAGCAGTAAGAAACGATGCGTGCTCGTTCAGCAGCGTGCGAGGCAGGAATGAATTATGTTTCAGCGCATGTTATATCGTTAAAAGGTTTTTCAAAGAGTAGATCATTGACTTCCGCCGATGAACCGGCCATAACTTTTTTTCTTTTTTTTTTGTTTAGATCTAATTCGACAATCTTTCGCGATAATAAGACCGTAATTATTCTATTCGATTATGCGATATTATTAGTCGATCTAATTAATATAACAAGGAAGAAAAAAAAGAACCATTATCTGACAATTAATATTAACATAAAACACTTAAGATTAAAATTAAAATCGTATACGTATATTTAGTCGATTAAATATCATAACGTTCTCTATCACGAATAAACTTTCTTCATCGTTCATTGACCATACATCGGACTAATGCTTTTACACCGTAATCCTATCCAAGAAGCATCAATATGTTATTAGCAATGAATTTAAAGAAAAATGATAATCACCTTACCGGTGTGACGATCGCGTAGGATCACAAAATTTCAAGTGGTATTTCGTGTTCGATGTCAAAACTTACTCGTAAAGCATCTATTCGTTTACGTAGGAAACTAATCTAATCTTCTCTTATATAATAATTATAATAATAATAATAATACGAATAAAAGTCAAAATAATAATGACGAATATATTAATAACATAATAAGGAAAGATTTAGTGATTTTAGTACGTTCTCTAAGATCTTAAAAAGTGGTCAGAAAGTAATGCTTCTAATCAAGCTCGTTTCTACGAGGATTGCGGATAGTCCTTGACGTAATCATAAGGATAGAGAAATGCGTAATAACGGAGCATTTACAGAGGCAAGCACGGCGATTTCATTGTCCCTGCGATTCAGCAATTTACGGACCATTACGGACGAGTCCTACAGGCTATACCAGGCACGAGATAGCCACGTCGTACCATCCATTATTCATCACCCACTTCTCTCTCATTCTCTCTCTCATTCTCTCTCTCTCTCTCTCTCTCTCTCTCTCTGTCTGTCTGTCTGTTTCTCTCACTCTCTTCCCTTTAGCTTGTATACGTTCTTCCACGTCGTCTCGTTTCTCCCAGCTTGCCGCGTCCCTTAGTCTCGAGCACCTACTCTCTTTCCTCTCTTATATTCCTCCTTTAAATCCTGTCTCCCAGAGCCCACAGATTTTTACCGTTAGCGTATTTTTTAATTACGCGCCAGCGCCGGTACGTTTATTCGCCGTTAAAATCTCACAGGCGAACCCCTTTCCCGTTCTTATTCTCTCTTTTCCCTTTTACTTTCGTTCTTTCTCTTTTCCTAAAAAAAGAAAAGAAATGGAAGAAAACAGAAAGCTTAGCATTAAGAGCAACAAAACAGAAGTTGAAAATTTCGGTGACCATAATTTTATTTTTTAATGGCCAATTCGGGGTACGAGTCTTTCATTTAATTACAAAGTTTCTTTATGTGAACCGCGAGATTTACTTTCTTATATACTTTTTTCATATATGCTTCTTTTTTATATGTATATGTATATATATCATACGAACGAGCGAACGGATAACCACGGTATTTCATAGATTAGTTCTGGATTCAATGGACCGCACATATTCGTTCCTTTGAATTCTCTCTCCCCGTGAGTGAATGGTCGCGGTAAAAAGCGAAAAAAAAAAAAAAGAAAAACACAGCAGAATTTTATTTGCGAGAGAGCGTATATAAGGCGAACGCCATATGTTTAAAAGGCAAGCGTGCTTCTTATGTCCCGAAGATAAATATCTCATGGGTATCCATGGGGAAGGCAGTTGGTAAGCACAGGTTCATCGAGCATTCTATGGATACAGTTTACATTATTTCATCCGATAGATGCTCTTTTCGGATACCTTCTGCAAATATTCTTTCTTCGTCTTGCATCGATATTCAAGAAAATGTTCCCTTCCTGCACCATCTCGAACTCGTAAATATTTCACTTTGTTTATTTATCAAATAATACTCTTACGATGGAGAAGGATATAAAGCTGCGTGCTAGAGTCGTTCGTTTTATATTCAATCGAAAACATATTGTCTTAATACTTTTTCAATTAAAATTTAGAATATTTTTCGATCACTTTTAATTATTTTAAATAAATTTAAATAAAAAAACAAACTAAGGATAATTTAGGAAATTATTTTATTATTATGTTTACTTTTTTAATATCCAATATAAATAATAATAATAATAATAATAATATTAATGGTATTTTTAATGAATCCAAATGATAATAGTCTTTTGGTTCGTTTTTTACGGAAAACGTCTCAAGAGATTAGATATTTCCGCATGAAGATAACCCCTTCAGTTTTTGAGAATTCAAAAGGAAATAAGGAATTAATATCAGTTCAAAAAATTACAAACGAAGCGTTGTGCGTAAAGGATTTTCTTTTTGCGAAAGATACAAAACATTTTGAAAAAGTTTCTATATTATCATTTATAAATTTTTAATGCAGAAATGTCTTATCTACGTTTTATCTAAATTATCTTTACGAGTAAGGCTATATCTTAAAATTCATTCCTTCTTAAGATTATTCCACCAACGTATTTTCTTATGTTGAGACTAGATTGGAAAATGCCGCATAAAGAGAAACACGAGAAGCTTCGCGAATTTCTTGCAATTCTCTACCTGTTTCAACGTTCATTGGAACGCTTTCTTGAGCTATTACAGCATAGAATGCGTGATCGAAATGAATGAAATTTCACGCTTGCAATTAACTCTTAAGAGTCACGTGTCATGTCTTCACTTGACATCTTGTTTCATTTCTATATATTTATATTCTATATAAAACAAATTCTTCAAATGAAATATTTTAATTAAATTAAATAAAAAAATATTCGCGCATTTGCAAATGTTAAATACATTTATTCGATTAATCGTACCTACCTACTCCATAACACGAGTAGCCATTTTCTCAACGTCCTAACTTCCACACAATACCCATCCTTTAAATTTAAAGACTTGAAAGTGGAGTAGAAATAAAAAGAACAAAAATGAAATGGAAGATTTTTTAGCTATTAGGTTAGCGGGCAATTTAAAAAATAAGGCTATCGATGACGATTAAATTGAAGTCAGGATGAATAATACGTATAGTTTTGTTCAAGGGACGACCTTGAAAGACGAGGGACGGTAAAGAGGGGCAGGTTGGACAAGATGGTCTTGGAATACTCGAAGAGAAGGGGCGGGGTCGTTCCAAAGGAGTATCGTCGCTCACACAAAGAGAAGTCACTCCCCTTTCTTCTCCGACCCTCCCTGCTTTCGGCCCTTCTTCCTTTTCGGCTTCCCTCGATCTTCTATCCCTTCGACCAACCGTTCCGAAAGAGATCAAGACTCCATAGAAGGGCTCGGTTTCTTGAGTGAGTAAGTGAGTGAGTAAGTAAAAGGGAGTAAGAAAAAGAGAAAGAGAGAGAGAGAAAGAGAGAGAGAGAGAAAGAGTGACCTAAATTCGACGCGGCCGTTTTCTAATAAAGTTATTTTTCATTCTTTCCATTGTATTAAGGAGCCGTCAGTCGTAAGTTTCTTCTCGGTGTGTTGGTTCCCCCTTTTTTGATGCTCCTTCGTTTATTGTCTTTCGAAGGGCTCCGAAAGACTCCTCTACTTCGAACTAAAAGGGAAAGGGCGAATTTCTTCCTTCGATAGAGAAAGAAAGAAAAAAAAAATATGACCGAGAAAGACAGAGAATGAGATTCACCCTATGGGCCGTCGCTTCGCAGCTGATGCTACTCTTCTTTTAATACGAATGGCATAATTGCGATCCTCGCGTGGGGACTACGTATAATTGTGCGGCCTAGAGACCGATACGATCGATATCAAAGATCTCGCGTATTTTTCTACCACAATGGAAACCAACACAACCACCATTCTTTCTCTATCTTTACTTATTCGTTTTCTTTCTTTGGGTAAGGATAATAAATGGTATTGTCGAGGGAATCGTTTTCACATTCGCCTTGAACCTATATACCTGCGTTACCATACAAGAGGTTCGTTGTTTTTTTTTTTACCATAGAAAATGGTCACGGGAATGGAGTAGTGGTATCAGTATTGTTGTCGATTAAAAACGACTCTAGTTTTGTTGGATAGTTTCCTTTTTTTTTTGTTTACAATTTCAAAACTAACTTAAGGGTTATTATGTGTATATTAATTAAATATTTATTTATATATATGTTTTTATTATTTCCAAAGAATATTATATTTTATTATGGTGAAAGATTTTTAATAAGAATTATATATTGAAATTGAATACGAATGCGAGAGATTAAGTTTCTTTTTAAAAGACGAATAAATGGTTATATTATAATAGTATATTTTAGAAATGTGTTTTATATAGAAAAGGAAATGAAATTGTTATTATTCGTTTTTCTGAACCAACCTGGAAGGATCTCGTTCTCGTAGCAACAACAATACCTATTGCATGCATTTCCGCATGACTTAGAATTCTCACTGCGTTACGGAGTAGGTAGTATAGGTAGATATTTGCAATTCAAACGTTCGCCATGTATAATACGCATAAATCGACAAGTCTAACGGATATAGATAGGAAATAAAGGAGAGAAGAGAAAGAGAAAACATGGCCGACGGAGATGGAAAGAAAAGTAAGAGCGACTGGACCGGGGAATAGGTACATATATATATATATATATACATATACATATATATATATATGTATAAAACGTGCATCGATCGTTATTCGATACCATTGTTCGCGCGCGCACTTTGGCTTTCGTGACGGTAAACCTCGCGTGTTTCATTCGAATAAACTTTAGGGACTTCCGTCAGAAAGGAAAAATGAAAAACGAGTATTAGTAGAAGAAGAAGAATAAGAATAAGAAGGTCAACTCGGTCAATGGTCAAGAAACTTAATCTTAACCAACAAATATGTATTTTTCTACATTATGTTTTCGCAATAATTCTCTCTCTCTCTAAGTATATTAAATCAATTAGAGGAATTATGAATGATATCATAAGTTTCATGATAGAGATTATCGCGAGTTACGAATAAGTTAGAGTTAACTTTTAATATCATTCGATATACGCAGTTTTTTTTTTTCTTTCATTTTGAAAAAAGAAAACCACTCAGGAACGTTGAAGAGGTTCAATTAACAAACTTCTTTCAATGCTCCCATTCAGGGACACTATCACCTATTCTTCGGGAATTCAAGTTTTTTTTTGCCCATCTTTCCAAAGCATTGAGAGAGGGAGAGAAAAAAAAGCAAGTTAATCGTTCGTTCACCATAAGAGGTCGCTATGACACGCCAAGTAAGAACAAATATGGCACCGTTAGCACGCTCGTCTGCCGGGACTCCCTCTTGAAATCTTAATGTTGCAATAACCAAGCCACAAAGACAATCAGTGTATTCGTTAAATAGAAAATCATTGTATTACTTGGAATCAATCGTTCTTTATTTGAAATCTCCTATATCGTAACATTGACGTATCATTTCTACTAAGTTAATTGAAATTTAATATTATTTCATTTAATTACATTAGATTATGATAATATAGGTATATGAGATTATTATTCAATTTATAAAGAACATTTCTCTTCTTTCTTTTTTTCAGATTATCCAATTGCTTCTCGAAGAAGGAACAACGATCCCAGAAATCAATAGCAGACAAAAACGATATGGATAACTTTAAATCAAGGTAAGAAGTCATATATGTAATTTAAGAAAATGGTTTAAAGCGTAGGTGTGTAATAATAATCATAAGAATAAGAAAAAAGAAACAGAAAAACTGAATGTTTAAGACGCGTTAGAAATCGTGCGGGTACTTAATACTTATAAACGAATGGGTAGCTTATTCTCTCTCGTAGCGTTCGCATCAACGAGGATCCTCGAGCGATAGCTTACCCACACCTTACCATTAGCTTTAAGTGTTTATGGGCTCATTCATTTCATTTTATGTTTCAATTTGGACGCATTGATACTTGTTTGTTTACATGTAAACTACCACTCACTCATCCGGGACTCTCTCAGTTACTCCTAACCGGCTGTTATTATTCCCCATTGTCGTCACGAAACTGCATTCTACCCTCTCTTTCTTTCTCCCCCTGCCACCATATTCTCTCTGTTTCTCTTTCTACTACTTCTCTTTTTCCTATCGGTCTACGTCTTGCATTGTGTATTGATTACTGAATAGACGGTTGCTTTATTATAGTATCTCTTTTACTAATACGTTTATAAGAACCTCGCTCATACTTATATTTGTTCTATTCAATGTATTATAATACTTTAACTCCGATCTTATCTTCGTTAAATACGATTGATTAATATCTATTTATCCTTTCTTGGAGATATCGTTTTATTTATTTAACTTGTAAAAGATAATGTAGTAAATTGAAGAAACAAGAAATACTCATCCAATTACAGTTATTGAAAGGTTCGATAAAGATCGGTAATTTCGATCATTCTCTCCCTGAGAACCAGACTTTAACTTTACAAGAAATAATTTCAATTGCCGATCTTGTTTTCGCTGATAAATTTTCAAACCTTTCCCAAAATGTATTTCTTTTTTCTTTTTTTATTGTGTCTACGAACGGCAGCTGCTGCATCGACTCGTGTGAACGACTTTTTAAGTAGCGACAGACCAGATCGACCACCGAACGAGTCACTCGACCGGTAAGGTAGACCACTGTCAGAGTTTAATGAATTTTAAACTTACGTTTGAATGAATTTATCTGCGATTACGCGTAATAACAGAACGTGTTACGAGTTTGATACTCTCTTTTCAGTACCTTCAATGGTCATCTTCATTTTCCTTACCCTTAATTTATACGTACTTTTCAATACTGTTTCTTTTGTTCAATCTTTCGAATAATTTGAAACACGAAAATTTATGTGCAGCGAACATCGATTTACTTTGTTTTTACGGTTGTCTTACTCTTCATATATTTTCGTTTTATCAGGATGTTCATGCGATATTATTTGACTTTACGAGTACAGGTGCGCATACATTCTTTTAAAAGAGAATCAACGACACCAATAGCTTTCTCGTTTTTTTTTTCTGTTTTAATAAAAAAATAAAGGAAAAATAAAGGAGCATCATATCGTATCATTCGTACATTTGGAAACTAATCGAAATATATTATGTGCGTGGAGGAGTCGAAAGGAATATCATTGGAGATATCGTAAGCGATAATTGATATTCCTTTTTTCCAAGGATGTTGCCATACTATCGACTGTGAGAATGGTAGGGAGCTGCAAACGTCATTTTGCAGTCAGGTGATGCAGCACGTGACCGCCAGATGGCAAAGAGGACATCTTCCTGTCCTTGTGTTGCGCGTCCCGTTGCAATCCTCCAGGATCGATAGAATGATCTTTGTTCTTTGGTTATTGAGACTTAAACAGATCTTGGATATTTCGTAATTTGCTGTATATCAAATGGATTAATTTATGCAGAAATTTATTCACTTTCATAATGATTACAAAATTGTTTAAACGAAGTACATATTCCCTAATTTTAGAATCTTTCTTTTAAATCTATTTTGAAGATTGTAAAATTATTATAATAATTACCAAGTTATAGTTTTATTTAAAGCTTAAAAATTAAAGATAATTTCAAATAATTTATTAAATTATTCATTTTACGTTTAATAACAAAATTATTATCTGAGTAACAACAATAAATAAATGCTACAAAATACCAAATAACATTCGGTGTAACTAAAGCCCACATTTTTCTACAAATATGATTACTTTCAACATTCTCTTAAAAGGATTACATTTTAATAAAATTCCATACAATATTTTTCTTATAAGAATCTTATAAATAACAAATGATCTTTAAAAAGCTAATGAGTATTATTATTGCGCTATGTATTTAGTTAAGTATAATGAACGTCCAGATTAAACGTGTTTTCTTTATGAAAAAGTTTTTAGTAGACCGTTCTTAAGTCGTAGAAAATCGATTCATTATAAGAAGAAATTATCTTTTAATCATAATCGAACAAGCAACATTCCTACTTTGACCTAGCAATCTTAAAACCAGTAAGAACGTTCTATAATGGACTTTGATTAATTCATAATATAATTTTTTCCTTATCGTACGTAACAAGAAACTTTTTATAACGATTTTAATTAATGAAGTTGTATGTAACATCTGTAAACGTAAAAAGTTACAAATTTGTTGTCTCGCGAAGATAAATGCAAAAAAAGGAAAATGCAAATTAATGGCATTTATTCATGGATTTAAAAATAATGTCTTATGTTATCGTTGATCGATAAGATAAAGTAATACAAAAAAATATTCAACAATATCTTTGTGTGAGATGTTTTTATGTAATATTTTACATAATATTTCATATCGGTATCTACATCAGTAATCGTATTAACAAGATAGCATTAAATCGAGAAAGTCAATGTTATAAACGAAAAATGTGCATATCATTTTGAAAGATAATTATTATGGATATTTTATTTATACATAGAGATAAATATAGTACAGAGATAAATATAGAACAAAAAATACAGTTAATATAATACTATAGTAATAATGTCAATCGATAAACGTGGAAAGCAATTATGAAATATCGGCAAAGAGTTAACAACTAATATCCTGTCATTCTGATTTAAACCGTATATTTGATGAATAAATATTTCAATACAATATGTCATTGGTCTAAAAAAATACGAATTAAAAGATATCTAGCATTGATTATTCTAAACGGTCATAAATGAATGGTCATAAATGTACAAGGGTTATGATAACTGGATTTTACGAAATTTTCTAAACACTTATTATCAAAAGTTTGTTCTAATAATCTCATCTTGGTATTCGTTGAACAAGTGTCGAAACAAGTATTTGAATATTTCGTTTGGAAATCAAAAGATCGGAAGAATAGTAAGGACCATAATATCAAGATGGTTGGTTCTTGTTCGTCCATTCTTCGACTGCTTGCTTTTTGTCTGGATCAAAAACTTGAATATCGATTCAAACGAGAGAAGAAGCTCGACGGACGTATCCGAAGAAAGGAGATCATCGATAAGGTATACTTTTGAAGAAAATATAAAGTGTGGATCGGCGCATTGGAACCGCCCAGACAGGCACGCCATTCTCGTCCAAGTGGCCCAAGTAAGTATATGTGTATATCACAGGTTGATCCCCTGAAGAGCTTCAAGGTAGACAGCAGCGTGCGCGCGAACGAATAACGATGTTGGAGAAACGCGCTTATCTGAAATTCCGGCCCAGCTTCATAATCGAATATTCATCCCTGATCTCCCTTGGGAAGAGGAGAGAACTTAAAGAAGGGTGAAGGGGAAAAAAAGGGAACGAAGAGAAACGAAGAATCGAGGAGAGATGAAAGAGGACAAAAGAGAGAGAGAAAGAGGGAGGGAGAAAGAGAGGAAGAAAAAAAAGGGAGCAACCAAAATGAGAGTCCGAACGAGCAGTACATTGAACCGACTCCGAAAAGAGCCGAAGCTAAAGCCGACGAAGCGGACCGATGAAGAATGAACGCTGGTTTAGCGAGAGTGCAGATTTCCTCGATGAGAGAGAGAGAGAGAGAGAGAGAGAGAGAAAGAAAGATCGAGAAAGAAAAAGAGAAAGAAAGAAAGAGTGCAATAACCTCTTTTTCGCTTTCGTCTCCTCTTATTCTTCTTCTTATTCTTCTTCTTCTACTTCTTCTACTTCTTCTTCTTCGCCTTCTTCTTCTTCTTCTTCTTCTTTTTCTTCTTCTCTTTATTCTTTTTCTTCTCGTCAGTCGTTACTATAGCTACGCCCTCTAATTTCAAGCCACCCCTTCGTCCTCTCATGAAGACCTTTCCAAGAGCTTCCTCATAGTTTTATTCGAGAACCCTCGAGGGAAAAGAACGTCCATCGAGCGTTCTTCTTCGCCATGGTACTTCTGCAAAGATATTCGCGACTTTCTTCTTACTATCTTTCTTTTTCTCGTAAATGTTCTTAAGATTTTCCTCTCTCTTTCTCTTTCTCCCTTTCTCTTTTAAACGACTTAATTACACGATCGGATTCGGTTATAAAAGTCATTTTGAAAATGTAAAATTTTCGATTGGTTCCGCTCACATCATCGTCATCACGAAATCGTTGAACGAACGACGAAAAGGGTAGGATCCATTTTCGAGCTGGCCGGCGTGCCGCGCCACCACCGCACGGCGCCGTCCGGTTCTGTGAGAATGCGGTCTCGACATTAAGTAAACCCCTTTAGTGGTCGGCCGGTTATCTTCGATGGCGCTTTAAAAGAGGCATTTAGGCCCATTTTGGCTACCCATAGAGTACCGCAACGGCACCGGCACCGGCACCCTGGCTTTCTCCCTCTTCGGAGGCACGGCTTCACGCCCCCACCATAACGGACACGCGCGCCCTACCATCGCTACGAGGCTCAAAGGCCCTGACTTTTACGATTCTGTTCAAGTGGTCGTAAAACTTGAGTTTATTGCCGTCATGATTTTCAAGCAAACGGCCTGCCACCTGTCGGAGCTCGACAAAAGCGTAGAACGCATGGAGCCTCTTCATTGAAGAGATCAACAAACCATGCACCACCTCGACGACCTCGTGAACCTTATCTCGAAGTACATCAGAAATTTGCCCAGCTGATTTCCTTCGCTATCTCTACGGATCTCAAACGATCTAGAAACTTGACCATAGCGATTAGAACTTATCAAATTTCATAGTATCTCTTAAGTACATAAAATGGTAGAGAAAATAAACAGAAGAAGCTATGTTCAAAGCAGCAATCACGAAAGCAGCTGGATGATAGACCCTAAACATTTATAATGGCGAGTGAGAGGCAAGAACCGAGAGCGAGAAAATAGCCTCGGCCGGCCCCGGAGAGAACGGCTTATGATGGGCATTACTCGGCTCGTTACCGAATAATTTACGAGGTGCGAAACGTGGGGGCGATAATCCAGCGACATTTACATCCCAATAAACACTCTTGATACTGACGCGGCACGTGCGCCGGCTACAGAGCGCCCCACGGATCTCGTCCCGAGCGATGCCCGACCTTTACGACGTTTTAATTATGCGGCCGTTGTCTAATTGGTTCGTAAAGCACCAAAATGCCTCGTAAAAGGCGTTTACGATAACGTCCCCGGCCATTTCCTCCGATCTGTAGACTCCCGACCGGTTAGTAGCTGGAATCGTAACGTGTTTTTTTCTTATTTAACTTTCCTCCTTCTTAGCAACTCTTAAGTTTTATTTTTATTCGATATTTCGATCGTCGATCGAATGATCTACTCGAAAATAAAGAAATCGTATCGTTGGTGTCGATAATCTCGAAAATAGGAGCCATCGATGTTGGTCGTTTGGATGTCTAGATGAATCTGCTAGTGTTAGTTCGTTTTGACACTCAGAGGTGGCGGTACGCGTATCCCACTAACGGGAAGCGTGAGCTTAAAAGAGATGATGGTAGAGGGGTAGAGCAAAAGAGTAACTGAGTGAGAGCGTGAGCTAAAAAGAGATGATGGTAGAGGGGTAGAGCAAAAGAGTAACTGAGTGAGAGAGAGAGAGAGAGTGAGAAAAGAGAGAAACGTGGAACAACACGCGCGAAGCTCGGCTTCGGGTCTTAGCAAGAGCCCTACGATCGTGCGTTCGTGTGTGCGTTCGGTACTAGTCGGATTCGCGTCAGTGGTGGGGGCAAAAGAGGGCGGCACCTAACCGGTGATAGGCGTCGTTACAGGCCGGAACTACTTTCGTACGGCGTAGGTAGTTTCGCGCGGTGGCAACGCGGCATTCGTGACGAATTCAATTCTGATTGGTCCTTAAGCATAACCTCCTCCCTTGCCACCCCGGTTAACCCATAGTTCCCACCACTCTCACTCGTTTTCTCTCTTCCTCTCTCACGGCTCGCAATTTTCTTAGCTACCGCGGTTTCGCATAATCTCGTCCTTTAGTTTCTTTTTACATTCATTTCATATATAAGTATATAAATAAATAAATATTTATAAGGTATATTTTTTTTTATCTTTCACTGTATTTTTTTTCCTTTGAAATGTCCTTTCATTTGAGAAGAAACGAATTACGAATTTAATCTGGTGGCGGCACGTCCCAAAGTTAGTGGAACTCCCGTTCGAGGGCGCTGTGAGTGCGAAGGAGGTGAAGAGCGAGAGAGAGATATTTAGAGAGAGGGAGAGATGGATTGCCAGTAGGAAAAAGCAAGTGTAGCGGGTGGTAGCGCGTGTAGGGAGAGGGTCGTTGGTAGAAAGAGTGGGGGTAGCTGCTGGGAGCGAGAGAAGTCGGTTATCGGCGGCAGAGCTGGCGGTGCTAGAATAGGAGGAAGAGGAGAAAGAGGAGGAGGAGGTGAACGAGGAGGAGGAGGAGGAGGTGGTGGAGGATGAAGAGGTGGAGGAGGAGGTTTATGGAAGAGGAGGAGGGGAAGGCGCGCGCGAAAGACGAGGAGGAGCTGTACTGGTGCGCTCCTCGTCGCCGCGGCGGCACGCAGGACCCCCGGTGAGGAAGAGCGCAGCGGCGGCGCGCGCTTACGAGTGAGAGAGACAGCCTGAGGGAGAGGGAGAGCGAGAGATAGTCAGAGAGAGAGAAATAGAGACCAAGAGAAGGAACGAGGCGCGCGGTGCGGCGAGCAAGCAAGCGAACGAACGAGCGAGCGAGCGAGAGATGGACGGCGGCGGTACAGAGTGGCGGTACACGGGGCGCGAGAAAAGCGGTAGTGTGCCGTGGACCACCGCACTGGCATACCGTGCTTCGTTACGATACGATACGCTCTCCTACGTACTCTTACTACGTCGACTTTCAAACACTTACCGAACGCACACGGTGTCTCTTGTCTCTCCTTCGTATTCAGTCGATTTCGAATCGCGTCGTTACGACGACGAGTGCTAAGTGTAGTGTGCGGACATCATCGAGACTTACCATACAGTTGTCGTCGTTGCTTATTAGCATCGTTACATTTAAATAGAGACGTCGCTACAAAGTTTTTTCTTTTCGTCGCGTGCCACCACAGAGAGAAAGATTGACAGAAGGAAAGAGATAGATAGAAAGAAAGAGAGAGAGAGAAACGGCCACCACCGGCCACCAACTTTTATAGCCTCGTATTATTACCCTCCCCCCGCTTTATTGCATCGTAACCATTTAACGATCATCCTTTAGAAAGTGGTCGAAAGCACAGATCGAGTTCAGCAAGATCGTTCAGCTCCTCGACCGACGCGATGAATATCGTTCGGCGTCGTTTACCGCCTACGGCTTACTGACGTCCCGCGCGACTAATCTATCCCCTCTTATTTTCCTCGATGACTTTTACGAGACCCTAAAAGCAGTTTAATGCTACTTCTCTCGGTTAACGTCGTCTCGACGTCGTCTCGCATTTTGGCGCGAAACTGGTTGCAACGGGCTGGTTAAAGGATATCTAACGATAGAGAAAGATAAAGATAGAGAAAGAGAGAAATAAGAGATAGAGAGATTCTCAGACTTTGAATCGTCATTTGGGTCAGAAGAGAAAAAAGACTAGAGATAAGTAGCCAACTAACGAGGGAGAGAAGTAGAGATTGGGAGAGGACAAATCTCCCGAGTGGCCGTGTTAAAGTGCAAGTGATTCAAGATACCCGGGATAATGAACTCATACTTTGAGCAGAGCCCGGGTGGCTTCTACGGAAGCCATCATCATCAAACCGGTGCTGCGAGTCAGCATCACGATCCCGCGACAGCGGCAGCCTATCGAAGCTTTCCTCTTGGGTTAGGTATGTCGCCGTACGCTTCCAGTCAACATCATCATCACACGTCCGGTACTTTGGGTATACATCCAGGAGGTGGTAGCAACACGAGACCACCACAGGATTCACCGTATGACGCGAGCGTCGCGACGGCTTGCAAGCTCTACTCGACGACACCAGAAGCGACCGGACACACGACTTCCTCCTATTCGACGACAGCTAGCAAAGATTGCAAACAACAAGATCAAACGACGGCCCATCAGAATGGGTACGCCGCGGCGATGGCCGTGGCCGCCGTCAAGGACGTTTGGCAGTCGGCGACCTCTGCTACCAACGGTCAGACCAATTCGGTTGTACGTCCTTCCGCCTGCACGCCCGAGGGCACGAGGGTCGGAACCTACGGCGGCCTCGTGGGCGGCGATCCGGCATCGAGTCCCGGCAACAACGGCACCTCGAGGTCCCTCGCCTCCACCTGGAACACCTGCAGTCTCAACTCGACCGCGAGCCAACCGGTCGCCACGCAACTCCATCAGCAACCCGCCAATCATACCTTCTACCCCTGGATGGCTATAGCAGGTGAGTCTATCTCGTTGCCACCAGTAGCCACGTGCTCATCCTTTGACCTCACTCAACGACAAACGAATCCTTTCCGTCCCCGTTTCCCGAATAAAACGCTCTATGCGTGATCAAAATGGGAAGAGATTTTTTTCGCCAGCTCCATTTGTTCAGCGTCGATTGAAATACGACGTGTCCGTCACCGAACGACGTCACGATAACGAATTTATACCTACTGACTCCCGGGAAGGTCGTCGAAAAAATAACTCGACTGTCGTTCCCTGACGATATCACAAACTCAGCGACGACGAGCAATGTTTTCGTGTTACCACGATAGAAAATGTTTTAACCCGTTTGCTAGAGTTGGAATCATATTAATATCGCCATCACACAGCTTTCTAACGTTGGGACCACAATGTTGCCCCTCTCTCTCTCTCTCTCTCTCTCTCTTTTGATATCTAAAAAAAGGAAGAATAAATTATTCTCATATAAATTCAAATGGTATTAAATAGTTTAAATAGAATCCACAAAAAATATAGGAGTGAGTATTTAATATTAATCATAACAACGTGATAGATATAGTAAACAAGTAAAGAAAAATTGATAGGCATTCATCCAAACTTACTTTTTGGAATAAACCTACATCGTAGCTTTTGGCTTTGTCCTCTAAGAGTCGTAGAAATAGAAAAGAAATAAAATAGAAAGTGAAAAATAGAAAGAAAATGGAACAAAAAAATATAGAAAAGAAAAAAAGATAAATAGGTCGTGTAAACTATAGGAAGCTATATACATCCGGTAGATAGGTAGAATGGAGTCAAGTGCGTGTAAAATCGTTGGGTGCGCTGAGTAGAATGGGAGCAAGGGGTGGGGGAAAGGGCCTGGTTCAGTCGGGGGTTCAAGTGCCTTCTCGTCGTCGTACTCACCCCTCCGGAACCCCGAATTCCGGTAGTCAGCTGTTTCTAACCGTGTCTTTGTCCTACTCTTGCGTTAAGAGACTTTTTCTGACATAGAACATTCTTTTTCTCTTTCTCACTCGTACTTTTCTAGTCGTTAGTAAATATATAATCAATGTAGCTTTCCAAAAGCTTCGTCTCATTTTTCGATCACGACTCTTTCAACAAGCCAGCTGGATCTGGAGTTCCTCTTTCTCTCTCTCTCTCTCTCTCTCTCTCTCTCTCTCTCTCTTTCTTACTATATCTTCTTCTCAGTCTATCTATCTGCGGTCTCAACCCTCTCCATCTCGCGCGATCTTCTCAGTCCGGTTTTAGGTCCGCCTACTTTTTTCTTCTTCTTTTTCTTCTTCCTCATCTTTCTCCGCGACCACAGAAAGATCCACCTCTCTTTATGCATACAGAGGTGTAAGGATTACTTTATGAGATTTCGTGACGTAGAAAACGGGCTTATTCAAGCTCGGAGAACGGTATTTTACTGAATGAATTCTGTTTTCATACCTTATTCGGGAATTACCGGGCTATCGAAAATGTGCTTCGGTTCGGACGTATATATATATATATATATATACCTAGGATATATTAAGCGACGAAGTAAAGCAACCCTTTGATCTTCTTCCCTCTTCATCTTCTTCTTCTTCTTCCTTTTTCTTTCCCTTTACTTAAGTAAGAAGGAGGCGTAGAACCAGGCCGAAAGTTAGTTAGTTCGTGAACTCTCATCGGTAAGGATGAACTCTCTTCTTCTTCTTCTTCTCTCCCTTTCTCTCTTTCTCTTTCTTATACTTGGAACAACTTGGAAAGGGTCGATGCAAGGGCCCTCGAAGAATGCACCGATCGTAGGTGGGATCGTACGGAATGAGAAAAAGCAATTGATCGAGGTACATACTTTTTTCTTTTTTTTTTTCTTATTTATTTCTTTCCTTCTCTCTCTCTCTCTCTCTCTCTCTCTTTCTATCTATCTATCTATCTATCTATCTTTCTCGCGCGTGAAAAACAGGTTTCGCGTACTCGCGAATCGAAAGTCGTTGACTCATTTCGCACGACTCACCGCAAGAGGCAAGTGCTAGTTGGTTCTTCTCAGCCGGCGGTAGGTAGATAGGTAGTAGGTATATGAGTCCGATAGGCCACTCTAACGCGAGCCTAGTGAAATTTATCGATACAGGATTGTGGATTATTTTGTCATATATTAAAGTCCCCGGTAGAGCAAATATAGAGCCATCAATGACCGCCGTCACTCGTTACCACGATCTACGATGAATAATTTTGCTTTATCGCGATGCCCGCACGATTCCAATCCATCCTTCCTTTCGACTACCGGCGTGCTGTTCTGCATTAATGTATCCACCATGGAAAGCAGTGGTTTGTCTACAATGAAAAAGTGTGAGAGAGAGAGAGAGAGAGAGGGAAACAGATGGTAATCATGCTTTATGACGTCGTAAGAAGAAGGAAAGTTTATCTCGCTAGTATACCTTTTCTATTGTTTAATACTGTATAAGTATGTGAGAATTCCTAAGACATTATCCTTTTCCATTCACCCACTTGCAACGACATCATTTTTCGAATCTATCGAGAGAATGACGTTAACGACGGAGGAACGGAATTCAATAAGATAATCGTTTAAAAAAAAATAGATATTTTCCTTAACATGGATTAATATGTACATTACAAAAATATATATATATACATATTTACCATTTACTTTTAAACGTGAACGTTGATACATTTTTTCGTTGAAGTTTCGTTATATCTGATCAAATAATTCTTTATCTGTCTTTCTCTTTCTCACTTTCTCTCTCTCTCTCTCACTCTTTCCTTGATCAATGAAGAACTATCGAAGAAACAAATAGCAAATGTTTTGTCTAGACTTAACAAACGAATAGAAGGATCTCCTTGACGTTCTCTTTCTAAATTCGTGATTCGTTACCAGTGTAACGATCTCTCGGAAAGAGTATCGCTACGAGAATCTCTGTGTCTATCGTATAATTTATGATGTTTGGAATAGAGAGTATCTACCTATGTAAATTTGTATTCTAAACGTGTCGCGAATGATGTACGATCGATTATGCCTCGATGTTGGGCGATCTAACGGCTCAGAAAGCCGACGGCCAACATCGTCGCTTATATCGTTTAGTTTTGTGTGTCGGTAATGCAACGATGTAAACGGTAACGAGATCGAGCGCGCGAGACTCGATTAGTCATTAATAATCCGTGCACGGCGAAAGAACGAGACTAGAGAGGGAGAGCAAGAGAGAGAGCAAGAGAGAGAGAGCAAGAGAGAGAGAGAGTACGATTGCACGCCGGAACCGTACTAATGACGCGTTAGCAATAAATAGTCCTGCGAAATATCTTCTCGTGAAGCTTTTACTAAACGATTACCACCACCGACATTATCGCGACCGCTTCATTTATAAACATTCGAGTTAGCATAATCGTGAACATTCTTGTTACGACCTTATCTTGGAACATCTCGATGAAGATACCGCAGAGCATTAAACTCGAGACTACTTTTCCTTCTTGAATTCCGTTTAAATGTTAGGAAAAAATTTGAGGATAATTTTAATTATTATTATTATTATTATTTTTTATTTTGTTCGATTTATATTATTTATAGTAAATCTTTACTTGTGTGTTGTATCCTTATGAACGATAGATTGATGAGAAATTCTTGAGAGATTTAAACGAAACAGAAATACCTAAATAACAGTGAGTGTTATTCCTCTAACCGCAGGTAATTTCAAAGACTTACCACCCGCTAGGAGATACAAAGCTTTACTTTCTTTCACAGTGGATCACTTTCTCCTGCTTTCCCAAATGCTACCGAAATTTACGACCCTTTTCATTGAGGGTTTGCCATGTCTATAGGGTAATTAGAGGGCGCGAAGGTGTAGGCTCGAATAGTATATATATATCCAAATGCCGGTTCGATTCACCCCCGTGGAAAAGTGGCTGTTTCGTTGGAGTGGTCCTACGAGAGCATACCTTTTTAAAGGGACATTAAAGGTGGCCGATAACTCGAAAACGGGAAAGAAGACGTTTCTCGTTTTAAATTCTTAATTTTCCTTCAACCGTTCGCTGTATTATTTTTTTCTTCTTCTTGTACTTTTCCCTACCCGATTAAACTCATAATTTAAGAAGATAGATAAGAACGATACCTTAAAAAAAAGTTCTTTTTATTATTTATCCCTTTATTTCTGTTTCTCTCTAAAGAAGAATTAGTTGGCTTTTGAAATGACTATACTTCTTTGTACATAAGAGAGTCAACCCACGTGATTAGAATAACCAGTAGTATATATCACTCTAGGCATCGGTAGGAAAATTATACGATCGTGTTTTAGGTTTAAACGAAGAAAGTAGGAAGAGAAGAAAACGAAAGTGATTCACGTTTCTATGTAGTTGAAAGGCACAGAAACGTCGTCTAACGATCTTTCGATTTGTAGAAATAAAAAAGTAAAAGGTAGAAGACGGCTAGTCTTCCCGCGCGAAAGGATCCACGTGGATATCTGGAGTCTGGTAAGCGACGAGAAAGAGAAAGAGAAAGAGTGTGAGAGAGAGAGAGAGAGAGAGAGAGAGAGAGAAAGAGAAGAGAGTAGTCGGAAACGAGTATGCCGGCTTGGCAATAGGTGTTACGTACCTCGGGGAGCAAGCTCATTCAATATAAAGCAGCTACGAACAACGCTGTAACCGTAACGTTGACGTTTACGACGACGAAATCGTGGTTTTGCTCGTTTACCCCACCTCCTTTATGCGCCTCCACGTTTACCGCTATCGCCGTTTGCGAGACTCGCTTGCGAGCCAGCCGGTAATGCAGGACCCTACCCTGCGGCACGCTCCTTCGTTCGTTCCTTCGTTACTTCTTCGTTCCTTTTCTCCCACTCATCGACGAGGATCCTCTCTCCTTCCTTCCGTTTTTCTTCGTGTGGGGTAAGAATGGTCCACCCGGTCAGAACTTCTTCGACCGAGACTCGTGTTCCGAGATACGATACTCCGTGTGGAACGATCGTGTCGACGTAAAAGCGGATGGTGTTTCTTCTCCATGAAAGAGAACTTCGATCGTCAAGAATATTTCTTTCCTTATTTCTTTCTTTCTCTCTTTATCCTCTTTTTTATTTATATCTTATTCGTCAATCTATGAAAGATTTATTACCCCTTTGTTAGTACTCATAGTTATCTACGAATTAAAATGATGATATTAGTAATTTTGTTATTTAAAACTTATCGGAAGTAATTGCAAAGTTAATAAATATTTAATTATAGTTTGTTAATGAAATGGACTCGGTTTAAATCCTTGATTAAAAAATTCCATTTTCTCCTACTCTATTTTCTTTTTCTTTTTATTTCCAATCTTTTCAAGCAACAAACAATTTATGCACATATCTTATGAAGTATCACGGTAGAAGAGGTAGGCTCGCTCGCATGCGTATCAAGGCGTTAGTCGTAGGTAGTATTACAGATAGGCTAGCTAGAACGAGCGCCATCGGCAAAGAAGCTAAAGAGGCAGCCCCGAGTGGGTGCGTTCTTCGCTTACGGAGGGCCGTAGAGTCCTTTCCATGTGTTGTTGCTCCGTTGGCCCGGATGGAGAATGACGTACGAGCCTCTCCGTATGACTTACTACGCCCTTTTCCCTTCTCTCCACGCCCGCCGCTTCTGCGTACTGTTCGCTCGAAAAACATTCGGTGATTTTCTCTCTCTCTCTCTCTTTTTCTCTTTCTCACTTTCTTACTTTTTCTTTCTCTCGTTCTTTCACTCTCCGAAGCAAATACGAGCCTACTATACTCTCTACCTTTTATGTTTTATTTGATATTTTTTTACCTTTTCTTACCACGACGACGACGACGACAACGACAACGACGAGGACGAGGACGACGAGGAGGACTATGCCATGAGTTCTTCCTTCCAATTCCCTCGCGAATTTCACTCCTTCCACTTCTCGGCATATCCGCCTTCTCGACATATAATTCCTGCATAATTCATCTTATCCGCTCCTTCGACTCGCTGAAAACAACGAACGAATTAATTGTTCCTTTCTTCGCATCCCTACGATATCTTTCAATACTTACTTATATATATATATACCTATATACAATATATCTTATATCTATATCTACTGTTACCTTGGAATATATTATTTCATTATTCACACTATCGTATGCATCGTTAACGAGCTCTCTTTTCTCTGCTCCTGTTGCTTCTGCTGCTGTTGTTGTTGTTGTTGTTGTTTGTTGATGTTGTCGTTAGTTATTTTCTTTCATTTTTCATTATATTTTTATCGTTCAGTAGACCTTAACAACCTCTTCACGATCGAGCCCTCGTCGTCCTTCGACTTTCAAAAAAATTGAACGATCTCGTGCCAAGAGAACTTTATATTTCCAATTATCTTTTTAATAATAATCGTACGAATAACACGTTTTTCGCGGTCTCAATTTTCAACGGTTTAACGAAATTATTTGGAAAAGAAAAAAAAGAAGAAAAAAAAAAATATTTCATTATTCACAACATATTCTACGTCTTGCATCGACGGCTTCCATAGAAAATGAATACCCTCTAGGTAATTCGTGCGTCAGGTAGCTATAATAATAAGCGAGCTAATAAGTATGCGAATCTTGATGGATTGTAGAAGGCTGGCGAGAACGGACGAAAAAAAAAAATTAACGCAAGTAAGAAGGGGGAGCAGGAGACGCAGGAAGAGGAGGAGAAAAAAATAGCAGTGCGATATATCGTTGGTATCGAGAAGGTTCGATTATCGCAAGGCAGCTGTCGTAGGAGGTCTTTGGAACGTACATAATTTTCATAATCCTTATAGTATAATTCTGGTGTAACCCTGGTAGTCTAGATACTAACGCTTGATCTTGCCGAACCTGAATGTTCCTTTTCGAAACACGTAGGTTGCTATACACTACTTCCTATCTTCTCCCGATTAGCTTTTTCCCGTCAATATCTTTTTTTTTTTCTTAAGTTCTAAAGCTTACCTTATAATTTTCGATTAGATTACTCCGACTACTCTTACGATTCGCATTTAGAAAATTCTCGATCGAATTATACGATTTTACGTCGTCATTCGATCTCTCATTTTACGTATTTTGTTCGATTCGCGCGAATCGTATTGTTCGATTAATTTTATTCCTTTTTTTTTTTTTTACCGTAGTTCCGTGCGGTAAAATAAAAAGAATTCGTTCAAATATAACGTAGATACACGAATGACAAATATTATTTATCGCACCGTTCAATGATTTACGATTGGGTTGAATTTTATACAAAAATAGAAAATAAGAGTTCGACGAACGACGCTCGTTTCGTTTTGAATGATTTTTTAAGCATAAAAATTCGTAGAAAGATATAGGGGGCGTAAAATTGCAAGTCGTTCATGCGTATACTTATCTTGATACATTACGCACGGCGTGCCTCGAATATTCATGTTTTAAGGGGATAGATACGTGGGACGATAAACGAGTAACGCTTTGTAATTATAATGGAAGAGAGTTTTCTGATGCCCTTCAGTTTTTTTTAGCACGAGTAGAATATTTCGCGAGAAATATCCTAAAAGTTCTTTCTCGATTTCATTTAATCTATGTGCGTAACTTCGAAGATCGTTAGCTAGATCGTTAGCTAGATCGAGTCGCGAACGTTATCAGTTACCACGCACCCGGTAACTTTGATTTAAATATGTTACGAATGCTATTAATAAATAGTTGAAGGTAATTTAACGAACGATAATAGTAGCTATCGAACGATCGTTATAAATATTTGAAATTGTCGTCGCGTACGTGCAAGTTGGAGGTCCGATGAAAATTGGAAAACCAGTTCGGCGACGACAAGGGCTTAGTTAGTAATTATGTAAATCAAATTGAGAGACGAAACGTCGAAAAGTGTAAATAAAATTAACGACGAGTACGTATTAGCCAAAAAATAACTTTAAGTTTCTTTGGTGTAAGTTTAAAGGTATATATACCTATATACATACGTTAGGTAATTACACACCAATACTCACGCATACTACCTATCATTTAAATTACTATTCCTTTTATATACGTTCGTCGACGTCTTTTAAACAAGATTTAAATTCATAACTCGACGAAGCGAAGCGTCGATAACGAGTACAATTCGCATGTCCGAAGAAAAATTATTAGCATAATTATTCGATACCGAGCGATATATCTACGATCATCAATTCCAATATATTGACGAATAAGTATAGAATATTATTTTTTGCTTGTTTGCTTGTTTCTGAGGATGTGTCGATTGATATTCAATTTGATCAGTTCATATCGTTTATTAAGAAAAAAAGAAAATAATTTACACCCGAGAGAATTATACATTTGCATATTTTATTTATACTAACGATTGATAATACATTTAGCTCAGGTATGTTGTTGATAGACAAGGAAAATAGTGGATTGTCTTATGAATCGGTTATTCGTGATGGCAAAGATCAGGAAGACGAAAGTTTGTTGAGGAAAATCAATTCTACGGGAGCAAAGGGTTAAAGTCGTATGAATCGGTAGAGAAAGAGAACAAGAGAGAGAGAGAGAGAGAGAGAGAGAGAGAGAAAGAGGAAAGAGGAGTGAGGAGGAAAAGGGACGCGCGTGCCTCGGCGGTGATCGCACCGGTGGTGTGCAGGGGCTGCCTGGCAGCCTTCTCGATTTGATGGACGAGCTGTTCGCATGTACGACTCGTGCGTCGCTGCTGTTGCTGCTAGCTCGGCTTGATACACACCGACAACATATAGTCTCGACTATAACGCTTGGCTATCTCGCACTAGGTGTTTTGCAAATTTCATGCGGTGAAGAATTATCGTTACTGTACTCAGGATTAAACTTCTCTCTCTCTCTCTCCTCTCTCTCTCTCTCTCTCCTCTCTCTCTCTCTCTCTGACTCTCTTCTCTCTCCTTTCCTCTTACTAGAATCTACTATTCTTCTCTTTACAATCACTGTTTCTATCTCTTCCTTCTATTCTTTCTTTTACAATACAACATCTTTCTTCTTCATTCAACAAAAGTCATTAATTACTTTTCCGCGATCATTCGAGACCGTATGAGATTAAATTCGCCCCATGGTAGAGAGAAGAAATTTATAACGCGAAATTGACGTAATCGATTGTATCGAAGGCATCTTAATGTATCGCTAAAGGAAATATTCGTACATCCTATGGATATATATTTTCTCTAACAATAAAAAATAGAAGTGAACAAGAGATAGATAGATAAAGAGAATTAAAAAAACGAGAAGATGTATTACGTGTATTTTGAAGATTGAGAGAAACGAGTGTCGCGAACATCGTCGAGTTCATAAATTAAAGTCTTCCTCGAGGTAATAGACGGTAACTTTCGTTTGGCAAATATATATATATATATATGTTCATATATAGAGGTATATTGGTTGGAAGGTATATGTAGTTAGGAGGCACGCTAATGGATGAATTAATGAAAAGCACGAGCCAGAATGAGTTTTATAGCGATCTTACGAACGATTACTTCGTTAAAGACAAGAGTTACGAGCCAAGAAAGTAGACTTACGGACACCTGATAGAAGACATCGCTCTTTGATGAGACCAGGCCTCCAAGCTGGTCTATATACATACATATACCTATAGAATCCTTCGTTTATGTTGCTTCGGGCCGAGATAATATGTTCCTTCGATCGGACGCGCATCCTAACCACGAGGGAACGTGTTTAGGTGCTCGAAACAACCATAATGCCGGACAAAGGATATAGGTTGGTACCTACCTGATCATCTTTCATCTTAGGAGAAAGAGAAAGATAGAAAGAGATAATAATAAGAGAATGAGGTAGAATAAAATGACGATAGTTGATAATAATATTATCCAAAAGTTTGTATATCCATGATTATTTTTTCTTCAATATTTTATTTGTTCTGTTCTCATATATCTCAGATACCCTTTCACCTCTTCCGCGTAAAAGAAAACAGGTCGCTCGTTCTTAGTAGCAAGGAAACGACGATGATTGCTTTACGACGTGCAAGAAATGCGGTTTAGTCTTTTCTTAGGTGAAGATCTTCTTTATAGCAATTTTATGGATGATCACCGTTCGAGGATTTCAAACGATGCGACGCTAGTATGTGAAACTCGTTTCATCGAATCCAAGTTGTACTTACAGTCGCTATGAGCTAGAAACGACTATTTCTATTACCGACACTTCGATGGAACTTGAAAAAAGCCAAGAGTTATCATCTCTTCTCTTTTCTTTCATCTATTTTTCTATTTCTCTTTCTCTCTCGTCACGTAGGAAGTAAGTAGAAGACCATCTGCCCGAGACCGTCGGCGAGTCCAAGACCGTTGCCCGTATTCAATTAATACGCGGACGACGTAATTGGAACCGTTTATATTGCGAGTACGCTCGGACGTTCATAACTCACAGGAAGCTTTTTGCATCGATGTACCTGCCCACAGTCCCTCCTTTCTCTCTCACTCTCTTACTCTCTTACTATCTTACTCTCTCTTTCTCTCTCTCTCTCTCTCTCTATTTCTCTCTCTCTCTTTCTCTCACCCTCCCGTTCTATCGCTCTCGCCCTGTTCAGTCCGCCACGATGGGCGGCCATTACGAACAGCACCTGCCATCCTGACCACAATGCTCTCTTACTCCGGTCTTCCTCGTTCGCTAAGGAAACCTCCATGTCTTCCATGAACGTGTTGATTTCTTTAACGCATGAAGATACACTTTGGACAATAAATAAAACATAAGATTATATTCATAGAATATTACTTAGTATTATTATTCTTATTATATTTATAGTTTGTTTTTGGATTGAACAGGTTGATGCCGTATTTAAAAGGATCGGGAAAAAACAAAAGTGAAGTATATATTTTTATATTAGATAAGGTATTTACAATTACCAGGGGCGAATTACGTTGGTAGAAGATTAATGCACGTTCTCGATCATCGTCCACTTCTCTCTCTTTCTTCCTTTCTTTTTTTCTTTCTTTCTCTATCTCGCGACGAACGTTGTCCTTATCGTCGAAAGTCGGATAATGGTTGACTCGATCGTAAAAATTGATCGACCTTGAGGATCTCGCGCGAACGCATTCGAGTTGCCGATCGAATCGTTAAAGGCTTAAGGTGAAATCGTAAATCCCGATCGCGTCAAAAGGAGAGCCTGTAAAATGGAGAGATTTTCATTCGGCCGCTGCGACGTCGAGGCAATTATATTAAAAGGTCAAGAGAAAGAAAGAGAGTGAGAGAAAGAGAAAGAGAGTGAGAAAAAGAAAGAGAGAGGGGAGTTAGAGAGATAGAGAAAGAGATAGAGAGAAGGTTCCTCTCTTACATGAATTATGTCCCGCCGTCTTTTCCAATCGCACGGCGAAGCTATACGGGAAAGAAACAAACGTCTTGCAACTCGCGTAGCCCTGTAGGATTTATACTTGCGTCATTATACTGGCGAAAATATATATCTTTCGATAATTCGAAGGATCCTGGTACGCGAGACCGGTCGCGGTTTACGGTGTAACTGTGCTTGAAAATTACTAAAATCGAACCAACGTACCGTGATACGTTTAATAACAAACACACAAGTTCTTAGATTAGTCTATATCAAGTAGAAGAAACTTTAGCGATATCTTTACCTATCTCTTAGTTAATAAACCAAAAATAAGAATGATTAACGATCGGATTTCTGCCGCACGATCGTTAATTCTCATCGAAAACTTATAAAAATTGAATGAATTTATAATTTCAACAGTAAAAAATGAGACAGTGATAAAAAGGCATCGTTTAAAGGAGAATCGCAATAAATTAGAATGAAATTGTCGGACCAGCGTGAAACTATGAGCAATGATACGATGAAAGTGCAACGATGGTCAATGCATCATGGTGTAACATAGATTCAAGGAAGATAAATGTACAAGACTGAAGAAGAAGAAGAAGAAGAAGAAGAAGAAGAAGAAGAAGAATACGAATAAGAACAAGATGATGATGATGATGATGATGATGATGATGATGATGATGATGATGAAGAAGAAGAGAAACTGCGAAACTGTTAAGAAGAGAAGAATAGAAGTAAGAAAAGTGAGAGAAAATAGACAAAAGAGAAAGAGAGACAAACAGAGAGAAGCACACACAGTGGAGCGATTAAACAGCTCGGTTAAATTCAACGACATTAAGCCACGTTTCTCTCTCTCTCTCTTTCTTATTCTCTTTCTTTTACAACACCCCTTCTCAGTCATAGGAAAGCCTTCCCCAACTCCTTTCGTATGTTGGTTCGTTCCAAGCTCGGATCGCGACGCGCGAAAAAGTTATGACGTACTGGCCTAGCGACATATTTATTAAGCACCACGAATGATATTAGGCCGGTGCGAACGGACATTACGGGCGTAGGTGCCGACGAGCGTTTGTTGTGCGCCATTAGCCCGGTTAATTTACGATCGCCGTGTTGCTTGTCTCGAAGTAGCACTCGACGCGAACGCTCGCTACTCTGATGGTTACTCGCCTACGCTTGCACTTTTCTCTTCTACGTTTCTCTACCTCTATCCCCTCTTCTACCCTCTCACCCTTGTAGCTTTCATACCCTCCCGCCCCTCTTTCCTTCCTTCCTTCCTTCCTTCCTTCCTTCCTTCCATCCATTCCTTCTCCGCACGCGATCTTTTCGACATCCGAAACACAACGAAGCTTCGTGTACCTTTTCTTCTTTCCTTTCTCAATTATTTTTTCTCGTTAAATACGATATTTTTCTTCCTAGTTTAATTTAATTTTATTTAATTTTTTTTTTATTTTATTTAATTTTATTTTTTATTAATTATTATAGATATAGGAAAAATTATTTTCCAATTTTTGTAAATATAACAACGTTATTTATAGTTCCTATATGATTATTCATGTTGTTGATTAATTTCATTAACCAAGTATGTTCATAAATTGGTATCGTAATAGCATGCACCGAAGATCACGTTTATTATAGCTTGCATGCTTTATTCACTAGAAGCTGGTCCATATGTAATAAATATTCGTTTACTTTCTCTCTTTCTCTTTATCTCCCTCTCTCTCTCTCTCTCTCTCTCTTTCTCACTTTCTTTCTCGTTCCTTTTCTTCAAAGGCATACTCGCAATTCGCACGCTTCGTCGAGTTTACTCTTGATCATCGTTGGATATCTATGCCGTTCGATGTTACAGAAAATCCGTGAGAAGGACGTTTACGTACAGTACAGAATACGATGTGATAATCTTATCGAGAAATTAGTAGCAACCTATAAAATTATGAATCAACTAACTCCGGCACGTTCATCGAACCGTTTTATCATTTGGATTTATTGGATTACAGGATACGTATTACCTCGAATATGATATACGGTTCCTAAAGTTATAATGGATTTGTAGTTTTCTATTATAGCAAGGTTAAATTTGTGTAGGTGTAGGAATAAGTGTGCTAACCGAACGACTCTTCAAATGGTCGAGAGATTATGGCAATAGCCTTGAGAAACATTAACCCACGAAATTCTCTTTTCAAAATGGTACGTCACATGTATTACGAGATAGAACCCTAGATTTGCTTTATTGTTAGTGAGTGTCGAACGTTTACGAGTGGTATACGTATAAACCATATGCTGTATATAATATATATTCTGCAGTTAAATGCAAGACCACTTTTAACATTGGTCATAGATCAAACAAACGACTGCGCGCATTCCTAAAGAAAACCTGCTCGACGTTAGAAAGACTAGCCGCTACTCCTATCCTCCTTCTGTTTCTAATAATCACCTCTCTCTTTCTCTCTCTCTCTCTCTCTTCGTTTCTCCGGTTTGTCCACGTTCGTTTCTCCATTCCTATGTTTCAATCGATTCCGTCCTATTCCAAATCGTAGATCTCACTTCTCACGTTTGGATCGCTTGGTATAGAGTTCTGGAATTCTTTCCAACCCAACATAGATCTTTCTCTCTCTCCCTCTCTCCCTCTCTCTTTTCTCTGCTTCTTTCCTTCTCTGTTCTTCTGTCTTTCTCTTTTTATTTCTTTTTATTTCTTTTCCTACAAGGTGGCAATTTGCAGGGTGCGATTATGGCTCGAGCTCGAAGAAACTTTCGTTTGAAAGTTGTTCTATCCGGTAGCGATTTCAAGCGGGATGAAGAGAAATGAAAATTATTTCTATGAATTAAATTCAATAAGATTAAATGAAAACGACCAATAAACATTTTCATTCAATTGCATTTACCTGTTTTATACTCTTATTTTCAAGATTTTAACTTATTTTCATTTATCATTTTTCTTTGTGAAAATTATTAAATATAGGATGAAAAAAGTAAAAGAGAAAATAAAAAAGAAAAATATTGAGTTGTAGAATAGAACGAATTCTAATCCGTGACGAATCGATATCTTCTCATAAATTTATCCGACAAAGATACTTACCGTCATCTTTCCCATCGTTCGTTCTCTACTCCTACACATATATATATTTATGATTTGTTTCAACTAAATTCTCGCGTGAATACCGGTAGTCTAGCGTGCTTAGTTCATCTTTTTTTTTATTTCTATCTTCTCTCTCTCTCTCTCTCTTTCTCTCTCTTACGAATCTCTCGGAGAAGTATAGATTTCAACGGACAGAAAGAAACTTTGAGGTGGTCGTGAAAGAGTATAGCAAGACGGGAGAACCGTAATTCGGTGCGCCTGGTAATAAAACTGACTGGACAGAAGCGAAGAGGAGAAAGGACGGGAGAGGGGAGCACGTTTTCGTCCAGCAGCATAGCCTCTTCGCACGAAATAGAAAGATCTTCTTCAAGGACCGTCGTAGAAGAAGGATCGTACCCTAAAAAACGAGACTTCTGACGAGCCGGGCCATTCTCTCAAAGAATAGAGAGCACCGTTAACTTCACTTTTGGAGAAAGATGTCATAAAAATGGTCAGGGGCGATGACAATGAAAGGGACCGTTAGTTTTCTACATTCTTCTTCCGACAGTTCTCTGAGGACTAGTTTCCGAACTCCTCCGCAGTTTGACTCGACCCGTCGGCTAGACTCGACGTCTTAACCGTAACATTTAGTCCGATTTATCCGATCCTTAGGAAATTGTTCTTTTGTCTTATTTGATTTTATCGATACGCAAAAAATATTTTAATTACTCGCACGTGATTGCTGGTTAGATAATATTCTACGAAGAGTTGTTTTAGTGATACCAGAGATTTATTTCATTAACTCCTACCTCGTGTAGATATATGTTATTTTATTTTTGTTGGTTTCATCGATCGTACAAGAGGAGAAGTGTCTTGAGAAGTGTTAGACGTTCGGTAGAGGAAAAAGAACGGCTAGGAATTCACGAAGGAAGTTGAATCGCTATTCCTGGACAACGTTGAGGATGTTAACGAAAGAGAAAGAGAACATTTTCTCCCTTTTTTTCTCTCTCTCTCTCTCTCTCTCTCTCTCTCTCTCTCTCTCTCTCTATCTCTCTTTCTCTTTACCGCGAGCTCCGCCCACGAAGATTTACTACTGCGCCCTGTGCTCCATGGCATGGCATGCGAGTGCAGTTGGAATCGCGAGCAACGGTCAACAACACTCGCGCGCACGCGAATGAGAAGTTGAACTACAAAAACGGGTTTTACAAACGAGATTCGAATCGCGCGTCGAGACGCGCGCTTCTCCTCTTCGTTTCTCTTTTCTCCTCTCCTCTCTCTCTCTTTCTCTCACTTTTTTTCTCTCTTGTTTCCATCATATCTTGAACTCGAAGTTCTCTTCTCTTTTCTTCTCTCCTCTTTTCTTCCGACCTCGAGAACGATGATCGGTTATCGATTTCGAGGATTCACCGATTTCTCTTCACCGTGTTATCCATCCTTTGGGTGGTCCATCGAACGGAAACACCCTCCTTCGAGTCGCGGAAACGAGGAAGATCCTCCCTCGAGATGGCATGATAAAAAAAATCGGTAAGCCGATACGTAGGAGGAAAAATGAAAGTACTTTATCTTTGCCCGAGGATCTGACGATCTCGCTTGGTAAATCGAAACTTTATCGCGATAAGTTAATTGATTTCGACTCCTACTTCTCTTATTTCTACTCCATGAGTTTCTCTACAAAGTGATGGTTGCCTTTGTGATTTACTTTTTGTTTAGATTTTTTTCTTCCCTACTCCCCTCTCTCTCTCTCTCTCTCTCTCTAAATAATAACATTTCATTACGTTAGTTATACCAGCTCGCAAACGAACGTTCGTTAAATAGAGTCACGGGGTTGGAATAAAGCTTATCTTCCCAAAATCATCCCTTTTACTTGCGTAGGTAATTTCAACAAAGTCACGTTCAACCTATAAAGAATCTATCGTTTCCGTGAGAATCCGTCTTCTTAAGCCGTCATACACGTGTACTTGTATGTACATGTATATGTATACACCTATATTTTGTACGCTCGAAAGAGATGCTTCACGCTTCGCTGAATACACGTTGGTCGATCCTTGATGTCTAGCAGCAGGAAAAAGGTTGGTAAGGAGAGCGTAAATTCCGCCATTTTTCTCATAGTTCCCTATCCTCTCTTTTTCTCTCTCTCTCTCTCTTCTCCTTCCTTCTCTTCTTCTTCTTCTTCTTCTTCTTCTTCTTCCCCCTTTCCTTCTCTTTCCTTCCTAAACGATCTCCCCTTTTTGATTCGTTCGCCGAATTCTCTCGTGCCATCGTTCGGCTCAGCGGACTTAACAGACCATCAATTTAACCGCAGAACTTGAAATTTGCGTGAAATCAAACCGCTGCTTTCCGTAATTCAAATCGCTCGTAAATCCTCTTCGTTAGCCATTCCTCTTCATTACTCTTTGTTCTATGTTTTATATTCTATAATGTACAAGGATATAGAAAAATTCTATTGCTTGTATATTATACTCTCATGATTCTTCTTACAAATATTTCTTTACCATTTCTTTCTTCCTTTCTTATTCTATTGTACGACGACACTTTTTTCGCAAAAAAAGAAAAAGAGCAAATCTAAAAAGGAACCGAAGCAAACGCTATGCGACGATGAAATGTAAACCAGTTAGGCGTTCTACGCCCTTTGGTTAAACGAAAAGCAAGTGTTTTTATGGCGCCGATCCGTCTTGCGGTGCTATAACGAGTTCGTGACTCGACATAATACGATAACCCCCTAAATGCGTTTGGACTCGCTGAGAATCGCGGGAGCAAGCTCGTAGAAACGCGTGTGTCCAGAAGCAGAAAGGGAGAAAAAGAGAGATAAAGATAGAGGAAGGGAAATAGGAAGAACGAGATGAAGAACAGAAAGAGACAGAGAGAGAGAGAGAGAGAGAGAGAAAGAGAGAGAGAGAGAGAGAGAGAGAGAAAGAGTTAGGACAGGGTAATAAAGAGTGCGTGGCGTAAAAGAGGACGAACCACCGACAGTCCCTCTTACTCCTCTTGCAGGAAGAAAATAGCGTTGAATAAACTATCGTCTGCAGGCCGTACTTCTAGTCCCGGCATTTCGCTTCTCGAATTCCGCGAGATTCTACCAGCAAACTGAATTTTGTTATTCTCGTTCTTTGTGCTTGTTCTTCGTCGACTATGCATACGTACTTTGATAGGAACTCTGTAACGCATCGAATTTGTACGGTATTTGTTACATGATTAGTGTCATTCTATGCGATTATGTTTAAACAAAAAGGAAGAAGGGTAAAGGATGCGGGAATATATAGGAAATAATATAATATCTTTAGAAAGGTATTATTACTAAATGATTTGTGGACTTTAGTTTACCAACTCCTACACAAATTCATAATATGGAAAGGTTTCGAAGATACCAAGGGTGTAATTATGATTATTTTTCTTGTATTATTAGCACGTAGAGTTTTATTAGATAATAATCGAAGGTATAAAATCATCGAGCTTGGTTACCGCTTTAACTACACGCCGTTTTGAAATCTCTAGAAAAATCTTGATTTCCGTTTAACTAGTTAAAAAAAAAAACATTTTCTAGATTCATATGATTTGTAATATTCGTAATAGATATGACACGCATGAGTGCATCTAAATCGTGAGAGATCTCGTTGAAGTCTAGTTTTTATGATTCATTGACGGAACTGGATGATTATAAATCATCGTTATACCGAACGATTTGTCCCCCTGGCATGGAATATATTATAAACCGTAACAACAAATTTTCTATTAGAGAGTTACTACGTCGTGGATTTTGTTATATAGGTAATATAGAATGCTGCGTGCACGTCACACATGTTGTTGTTCGAGTAAATCACTAAGTCGTTGATGGCCATTCGAGACACCCTGACGATTCTCGGAACGAGATGAAAAATATTTCGCGGCGCGTTATGCCCACGAACAAGATCTTTGAACAGCAAACGTGGAGGAGAGAACCACATCGTCGGATGGCTTCTCGCACTCTCGACGACTTCGATCTTCGCTCCAAGCAGAATAAGAAACATCGCTCTGCGAGATCATTGAATAACGATGAGAGAGACTCGTGCCCGAGGCTACTATTCGGGATACCTTCACTACCAGCACCCCTTTTCTCTTCTTTCTGCAGGTTCATACTAATTCGTCTTAAAAAATAAACAAAACAAACTTTAAATACAAATTCAACTATTGTTTGTATTATTATTTTGTAAAAATCGTAACATGATCTAAATATCAATACGTTTTATCAATTTCGATCTTTTATTTTGGACAACGAAAACGAATTAATCAAGTTGAAACTATACATAGATGTTTTTTTTTTTCGTAAAAAGAATAAAAGAAAAAAAAAGAATTTAGGAACGTTTTTTAATTCGTCGAGTTTTGGATGGTATGAATTTTTTTGCTGACACACACGTAAAAAGAGGAACGATCAGCATTTTTGTGCTGACACGCACGAGCGTTGTGGGAATGTGCGTGTAATCGGTAAGTCGCTGGTCCATGGACGCGTGCTCGCTTTACAACCGAAAGAGAAAAAAAAGTACTACAAAGGAAAAAAAATGAAAAGAAAGAGAGATTGTGTGTGCGTGTGTGCAAAAGAGAGAGAGAGAGAGAGAGAGAAGAGAACACGAGCATAAACATCCTCGGGAAGATACGTTCTCAGAAGACAAAGAGAACCGACACGACGATTTTCGAGTTTTGTCGAGGGAGAGGAGAAAGTAGAGAGAGAGGGGAGACGTTGAAAGAGGAAGAGGGTGAAACTTGGAAGGGATGCACGCGGTAGGGACATTGAGATGGACGGTGCCAATCGTATGCTAATAGAGTCGTCTCTTATTTTACTTTTTTATCCGAACGGGGAAGTTAACCTGCGGGAACGTTCCTTCGTAAAGGCTCCAGCAAATCCACGAAGGACAAAATAGGACCGATCGATGCCTCGTACGCGAAGGGTCAATTTTTGTACATACCTATTTTGTAAGCCACTTTTCTTCCTATCGTAAATTTTTTGCCTTCTTACCCCTATTCATTGAGATTGATAGGTATCATTGTTTTACGATCGATTTAACTCAAACGACGATTTGTCGATACCAATTTACTTTATTTATACATATATATGTATATTTATAGCTACTTATATATACACAAAAGATATTTTACTTAGGTGGTAATATTACGAGGAATAATAGTTTAACCATTGTTAAACGAATATGTACACAGGTTATATCCATTATATCGTGAATGTATCTTTGCACAGTAAAACGGTTTACAAGTTTTGCGGTTTACCTCGAACACGGCTCGGCAAATAGGTACGTTTTACTCTCATTATTCTGAACTATCTTTTATAACAAGACTTTGCTACCAACATTTAATCTAATCGATACTTTACGTACCTTTTCAGTGATTTTGCGTAACGTGGATCATCGATGATATGCGTCTTCTTTATATCGATCGTAGTCTCGCAATATGTACAGATACAAGCTTCGCGGGACACAAGGAACGCGTATCGTATTACGTTGGGTCACGATCCCCATTAAACCCTTTCCCTTCCTATAGCTGGACAAATTATTAGGGTCACATCATTGTGTGCCGCACGCTCGCG
Source organism: Mischocyttarus mexicanus (assembly GCA_023678845.1). Lineage (NCBI taxonomy): Eukaryota > Metazoa > Arthropoda > Insecta > Hymenoptera > Vespidae > Mischocyttarus > Mischocyttarus mexicanus. The sequence goes on along the minus strand of JACGTP010000033.1, from coordinate 719,005 downwards.
AACTCTCGAACAAGGTCAAGCAGAAAAAATTTCTCTCTCTCTCTCTCTCTCTCTCTCTTTTTCTTTTGTATGAAAGCACATTTTTCTCATTCTCTATCGTTGTATTAATCGTTAGTTCCTTTTTACTTTCTTCTTACCTCTTCAATACACTAATTATCATGGATGAGATTCGAGCACGATATCAATTTGCCAGGATCGCGTACTAAAAAACTATATGTAAGTCATTTCTTAAACTCATATTTTCTCTGTTCATAATAACGAGTTCATTCTCGCGTGTATAAGAGAACCGAACTGACTCTTAGGGCACTCGTTTCGGTGTTTTATAGGTCAAGAACGTTCCGAACATAACCCCATCTATTCTGTTCTTCTTTCATATATTCCCTTTCTTCTCGTATTAAATAATTATCTGTTTTTTGGAAGATCTTTAAAGACGAATAACGTCAACGTTCAAGTAATATCAACGTAAATTGTTTAATTTAATATGAAATAAGAACTTTCGTTCGCACGGTATAAAGTTTCTATATTAATTTTTTTTTCTTTTCATCTTTTTTACTTTTTTTCTTTTTCACGGCACAAGCGTATACTCCATATAGTTTGTATTTTCCGCTTTTCCCCCATAATGATTTAATGATCATCGTTAGAGGTAGACGATAAATAACGATAAAGCATTTAGACCGTAACGTAGAGATTCGGTCGTGATAATGTAATAGGTGTATACTTGACTTAGTATCTCTCTTTTTAAAAAATATGAGAAATATTTTCTAATCTGTGATACGTTGAAGGAGTAATCTCCACGATGCTGTGATGTTATGTAGATATTGGGATAAATTTTTGCGAAAAGAAATAATCACTTTTTTTCTTTTTTTGGACGTGTTAAAACTTTTCTGATAAAAACCGAACGTAAAAATAGGAATTTAAATGAAATTGATTTAACAATAATACGGAAAGACGTTCTCGAAGAAGAAACGGGATCGATGAGAGAGAACCGGCGTCGATATCTCTCGATCCGGAATACCATTTCGGGTCTTGGAAAGTTATTGGACCGGACGAAGCGTCCTGTAGGCGAGTCGAGTCCGTCCATCACTACTTTTCCCCCACTCCGTGGAAAGAAACGGGCCGGCCGCTCCGGCGTTCACTTCTCTTTCTCTTTCTTTCTCATTGTAAGGCCCTTTCACCGGTCTGCGCTTCTCATAGGCTTCCCATAGTCTTTCTTTCTCCTTCACTCTCTCTCTCTCTCTCTCTTTTTGTTTCTCTCCTTCTCTCTTTCTCTTAGTCTGTCTGTCTGTCTTTCTCTTTTCTTCATAAGAGAGAAGCATCCTCGAAGGATACCGCGTTCGAGAACGGCCACGTTTCGCGTCTGCTACGCGTCCACCTTCGACCGTTCGTTCGTTCGACCATGGAATCGACCTGCCCTGCCTTAGGGCCCTGCCCTTATTCCCCAACTTTGATCGGTCTTATCCACGTTCCATTTATCTCAGCATCGATATACTTGTTAGATATCTCGTCTTATTTATCTTAAAAAAAATAAAATTTATAAATGTAAAATATATAATGTGTTAACGCGTTCTCGTTTTAATGTTAACATCATGAATAATAATATAAGAGAGAAGAGAAATTCAGAAGCACCTAAGATAAACGATCGTGGTATGATCGGACGGACCCACTCTGTCGGGTCCGTTCGTCCGGTAAGTGCGATAGAGGCCCCATAGGCGCGAGTATTGAGGACCGTTTTTTGCATGCCGATTTGTGGTTAGCCATCTTAAAATCCATTCCGCATCTCATTATCCGTCGATGCGAACTTAATGCCCGCGCTTGTACGGTCCGTTCGGCCCTCGGTGCAACTGCAGTTATCACAACCTGCAATCTAAGGAATCGAGCAAAGGATCTTTGCATAATTGTAGCCGGCTCGCGAAACCTATCGGCGTTGGCTGCGTGCATCGATTGCGTCCTTTCCTTATGCATCCTCCCTCTCCTTCCTCCTTCTTTTGTTCCTCGCTCGAGGTGGCAATGCCTTTCTCGGAGTCCTTTACCCTCATCGATTTTCGATCGATCGATATTTCTTGGAACGCATTAAAGCAACCAATGCAATCCTGTCGAATTCTTTGATTGTTTTTTTTTTTTATTATTCTATTATTATTTTCTTTTATGTTATTTACTTATAATAAATTATATCTTTCCTTTAATACTTTTTCCAACTACGCGTAAAAATTAATTTAGATTTATTTATTAGTGTATAATGACTATTTCTATCAGTAGATAAAATATTTTTCTTAATTAAAAAATTATTATCTACTTTTATCAGTTATTTTTTGCATTTATAACTGTTTTTAGTTTAAATATGTATTTGCTTAGGAACGTGCCAAGAATATGTAAAATAAATGGACAATGGGATACCCCGTCGATATATTACAGTATTATGTTTTATAATAACGTCGTAAACGTGACGCAAATCAAACAACTCACTCTTTAAGAATTTCGGATAAGCAACGTCAATGAGCAAAGGGTAGGTCTTTGGGTGAACACGAGTAGCATTATCAGCACGCGTCGCCCCTTTCTATGTATACTCACTAAATCTACGAAATAACCGGCTAAGAGCAAGCGGTGTTTCGTTTAAAACTTCTATCTATGTTTAAACATAGAAGCCGCGCATTACGTTCGCGAAAATTTCGTTTTAACGGCACAGAAAACATCTGCGAATATCCTAATGTTGAAATAAATCGAGAAGGAACAACGATAGATCCACGTTATCTCGATCAAAATGAAAACTTAGAATATTTGCACGATATTCTCTTCGTTATTTTTTCTTCTTCTTCTTCTTCTTACTCGTAAAACATTACACGAATGTTTCTTTTTATTTCGATAGATGGATCACGTCTAATTACAGTTCACCGATGCGCATTAGTAGTTACGATTTATAAATATTCTGACATTTCCTATGAATTATATTATAACTGACATAAAAAATAAAAAATAAAATAAAGTGAAAGAACAATTGAGTGTCTTCGAATCAGCATAATGAAAAAAGCTATGACACAATGGACAATAAGTTCGTCGAAGCGAATCGTAATATGAAATGATAGAAATTTTTCGATACCTCAAACATGTTTATGAATGCGATCGGACTAAATCTTGGGTAGATAGTAAAGTACGTATATCTATCGTGGAATAGGGTGTAAAGGGAAGGATGCGACGCAAGCATGTAACGTCGTGTCATGCAACGTCGGTGCGCGCTATGTTAATTGAAACGCATCGATTCTTGCGAGATCGTATATAATCTGAACGCGTTTCACGGTGTAGCAACTCCATGAGCACACCACGCGCTTGCCTCTGCGTACCTCACTTTCGGCCGTTTCCACGATTTGACGTCGATATGCAAATGCAACTATCGAATAAATCGTTCTCGTACCGGCCGAGCGCGTATTGTCACCGTGGTTTCTGCGGGAAAGGATCGTCCCGAAATAAACTATCGCAGGTGATTAATGTCCCACGTTGAAAAACGACACTCGTTTTTATCTTTCTTTTCTCTTTCTCTCTCTCTTTCTCTTTTCCTCTCTGTTTTCCTCTCTTTTCTCTCTTTTTTTTCTTTCTTTCTTGCACTCGTTATTCGTTCCTAGGTACGTATGTATGTACTACATACGTACGTATTCACGGTACGTTCTCTTCGTTGATTCGTTTAACTTCGTCGACTATGATGCTTCACTTCAAAACATGTTAAATGTCTAATACTTCGTAGTTAAAATTCATCGGTAACATCTATATGATAGGATGATACCAAAAATTTGACTTCTTTCGATGTCAACGTATTTTTTCGTTATAATTAACTTCTTCGATACATTGATTACAGAAAATAAGAAAAAGATTGATATCGTGTATATTTTAATATAATTGAAAGTTTAAATATCGGATTTATAGAATCGATCATTCTATAAATGGTATACATGATCGATGTCGTAGAAGTTGAAACTTGAAAGTTAAATGAAAGTCCAAAAGCGCGAACGTTTTCTAGGATCTAAAGTTATACCGTTTAAGGGTCGGCGGGATACCTTATTCGGTGAATCCGTTGTCAGGTTAGAGACATACATATATCACTAGGAGTGCGAACGTTTGGCCTCCCCTTTTCTGTTTCTCGTACGTTCGTTTTCCTTATCTCTCGCACTTTCAATCGCGCGACGTACTTGACAGCCGTACCAACCGGACGATAATTCGCGCGTATATTCGCAAAAATCCTGGGCCATAACTCGCGCGGCCGGTATTAGCGGCTCGTTATCCGCGCTTACGATTGGCCGGGGCTTTGGTATCTGAAACGTGCATCAAATCAGCACCTCCGAGCTTCTCGAAGGCAACAGGCCTCGGCTGCGAGTCGAGTTCTCGGCTCCGGGCAATGCGCGGGAATGGTAAGAAGAAAAACGAGACGGAAGCGCGCGAAAGCAGTACGGTTGAAGAAGAAGAAGAAGAAGAAGAAGAAGAAGAAGAAAAAGAAGAGGAGGAGGAAGGGGTCAAGGAAGAGGCGGTGGAAGAAAAAGCACGAGGAGAGAGAACTGGAAGGGGGATTAGCAGGGATGGAGTTGAAACGCGATACGTTACTCCTTCGGTCACAATATTGAGTGCAACTTGGGTCGACAAGATTTAGGTGACCTTCCCGAAAGGAAAGGAAAGGGGCTAAATAAATGGCCGTTTACTGCGATCGTATGAACCCTGTACTAGGTTTAACCCTTTCCCTACACTTCTCTTTTCTCTTTCTCTTTCTCTTATTTCCTTCCTTCCTTCATTCCTTCCTTCCTTCCTTCCTTCCTTCCCTTATTCGTTAAATTCATTTAATGTCGACTCTATCGTTCTTCGTCGTTGCTCGTCGACCTTCGATAAACTCGTTTCAATTCTTTTCGATTTTCCTTTAATTCCTCCTCTTTCGAGTTACGAATAATCGATTTACTCTCTTGAGATTCGATATTTGTTATTACGAAATAAGGATAGGTAATAGCAATATCGCTTATCATTTTTCCGTGCTTCATCATATTCAAACATTAGAATAACTATTGAAGGAATTAACATTGGATATTTAATTTGACGATAAGAAAAAATTCGTGTCTAAATTAATGGTTCGCGTAATGGTAAATTGATCGCGAGTGGTCTACAATGAAGTAACTAAATTCACTGAAGCGTATATCGATGTTAAGAGAATATCCAATTAACGCCGATCGATTCTTGAGTTTGTTGGATTTATTACCCCTCGATCGATAGATAAAAATTCAATTAGCATCGAAGTTATTCGTTATAATGCGTGTCACGTTTCGGCCACGCCGTATAAATTTCAATTAACGATAGCGGATCATCCTAATCGTTTTTTTCCTCTTTACGGTTATGTAAGCGAATTAAAGATATCTTATGTTTTTCACCAACAAGTAACATCATAGACCATTATTAGATCGTTAAATATGCCCTGATTTTATTTCTCCGTACGTTTTTCCTTTGACGTCGATATTATTTTAATGAAAATGGAATAAATAAAATGTTTTCTTGTAATTAGCCTACTACTAGCCACCCCCATTTTTTGTCTATCTAAAAATGAAAGAACTATTATAGAGATGGAGGCAGGTGCGATCACGTATTTGACTTCTTTAAACGGTTAAAATGTTATTACTCCAATCTATATGGCGGTTGTAAAGTTCGCCCATTGGAGAATTATACGGACGATCGATGCTCAACGTAGCGCCATTACTCCTCTTCTTTTTCTTCGAAGGAAACGCCTAATGGCTTTGAAAACAATAATTTTTTCGATGGAACACGGTTTAAATTGCTTCGCTAGTAGTCGCTTACGCGTCTCTCTCTCTCTCTTTCTCTCTATTTTTCTCACTCTAAGTTTGTTCGTCGTCACTCGTGAAAAAAAATCGAGCGTAAAATTTAGCCGGATTTTTTTTGTTTTCTTCAACAAATCTGTCGAGAAAACATATAACGTGCTACATTATTGCATCCGTTTTATTTCTGATTATACTAACCCTTGGGTGGGCAAAAGAAAAGTTTATAAATCGTGCATTAATAATATTTTAGTAGGATATTCAAGGTATGATATAGAATCCGATGAAATAAAATGAATTCAAGAGAATGAAATAAAAAAATGTTCGTGGTTGAATAACGAAGGTAATAATAATTGTCTATAAAAAGAAAAGATTTGAAGAAAAATTGCAAAGATCAAGATCAGACTGAGACCCACTGAAGTAGGTAGTCCGTACCCCGTGAACGTGTACACGAGGTCACGTTCTTCGATTCTCTGCCACCGATTGGAACGATCGCCCTGCTGATTACGGATAATTTAATTCAGTCGGTCATCATTTAATGATTATAGTGCCAGACGTTTCAACCAGAATATTATCGTATCTTATCCCTCGTTCTTTTCTCATTCGCGGAAAATATCATCAATGGCGATTTGCCTCGCTTAGGATATTATTTCCTTTCCCCAAGATAACGAGTTTACCTTTAAACTTAAATCTAAACTCGTTGTATATAGAATTTTTCTTTACTATTGTTAGAATGCCATCACGATTTCTCTGTCGTAACTTCTTTAACCGAATGATTTGATTTCGATCTTAACCGAAACGAAAAGTATCTAATACGTTTAATACCCTAAACACTCGCATAGAAATTCTTCAGTTTTACGAATTTATACCCGGGCACCGTATGATTTACAATGCAACGCCCGCAGTTAGCCCAATTTCGCGTATCGTGGGTGTATTCATGCGCGAGGGAACATGCTCGTGTGTGTCACTATATGTACAAGAGAGAGAGAGAGAGAGAGAAAGAAAGAAGGGATGGTAGAAGAGAAGGGGAGGGGGAAAGCGCGAGAGAGATTAACCAAATTAGCCCCCAGCCGACAAACAACATTCGAGCACGGTACAAGGTTCGATCACACCAGCGTGAACTAAATTTGCTTGTAAAATATCTCTGTTACGTACGATGATAAAATAACGATAAGGACAAGCATGAGATTATTTTTCTTCGTTATTTCGTTTTTCTTTTTTTTCCTTCTTTTTTTTTTTTTTTTTTACGCGACGTTTTATCATTCATTACGACGTACGTGACACGTTTTCATAATCTAACTACGTATTATTAAAATAAGTAAAAAAGAAATAAAGATGAAGAGAAAAAAAAACGGAATAAAATATACTTAATAAGACGATGCATCGACGAAATAATTACTATGAACAGCATTTTTTTGCCTTTGAGTAATACTATACTTAACTCAATGTTTCACTCTTTGTATACATATATATATACCTTGTATCTCGTTTTTTTTTCTCAACATCTTCCTGAAGAAGACGAATTAATAATAATAACGATCATATCGGGTATACGATAGTTGCAAGGTCTCATATTTTCTCGAACGTAACAATGGACACAAAATTGCGATATCATTTAGTTGGAGGATTAAAAATAATTTATTGTTACAACGAGAAATAGTATCTATTATCTGTGAGTTTGCAAGATAATCGTTAATTTATAATATCGTTTCTATCTCCTTTGTTTCTCGCTAGGATAATAATTCAGGATAATCCGATCGTACGTAGGGGAATATAGGTACTAATTGCTTTCGCGTTACGCTTGATCGAACGTCCGGCATCCCGATTCTGATATTTTTTTGTTTCCCTTTTGTTTGTTTTCAATACTGTCTGTTTGATCTGTTTTTTAATAAATTTGTTTTGTTTTTCGAAAAAAGAAAAGAGAGAGAGAGAGAGAGAGGGAGGGAGAGAGAGGGAGGGAGAGAGAAAAAAAAAGGAATGAAGAGAACGCAAGCAACATGGATTGCTTGGCGAACGGAACTTAGGGCCAGTCAGCCGGCTAGTTGGCCTATAGGGCCGTGCGAGACTACGGTTTAAGGGACTATAACATCAGGAGGATATCAACTTCTCTTGGTCGGGGGCCGTCTCATTACCCGTGCTTCGATGGTACCACGCTGAGAGCTCGCAAACCCCCTATAGTTATACTCACGTTATATTCATATTCCAAGTATAGTCGCGCTTGGTCTACCTTATACGGATTCGCCACGGACAGAAACCGCTGTCGTTTTCACGTTCTCTCTCTCTTTCTCTCTTTTTCTCTCTCCTTTCGTATCCCAGTATTCGAGATGACATCGGCAGATGAAACGCTCGATTGCTCATACGTAATTTTCATTTTTATAACGATTCAAAGCAAATTACAATTTATTACATTTTATACGATCAAATGATGACAATGTTGATGATGATGATGAAAGTATAATATTCAAATAACGTAAATGAACGAGCTTATGTTATTGCTTCTTAATATTTAATATTTTATTTCTATTAAAATTAGAATTATTAATGAAATGAGACTACTTTTAGAAAATATTTTAAATAGATAATAAGATAAAAGAGAAAAGGTTATGTTCTATAGTACATTAAAGAGGCTTAAGAAGAAACCCATAGGCAAACGTAGATCTCTAAGGTAACGCACCCTGCGGTGGCCTTTGCTTTCTCCATCGGACGAAAAGGAAGAAGGACGAAGGAAGGAAGGATGATGCATGGCGATACACGCACGTATGCCCTCCTCCCCTCCAACGCGGACCTTCTCGCGTTCAAGTTGTCCTCCTCCTTCTCTCTCTCTCTCTCTCTCTCTCTTTCTCTCTCTCTCCTCTCTCCATCCTTTTTCTACCTGAGAGAATGAGAAAGAACTACGTAGAATCATCGGCCAACTCCACCTTCCACCCAGAACTTATAAGACCTGACCACGGCCATCCAAAAATAATAACTATCATAATAATAAGAATAAAAAGAACAAAAATATCGGCCTAAGTGAGGAAGGGGAAACTAGAGGGACGACTATTCCTGTTACGTTGCATTCCAGCAAGTAGAAACTCGTTGGACCACCCCGAATACGAAACCGCAGAGCGGCACCCATCGGCCTTTAACAGGAATACCATTTGTCTTTTAGCTCGCGTTTATCTGCTCCAATTGTCGACTTTTTTTGCGACTTTTCTTTTTATCCTCTCATCCGATGCAATCGAGTTGCATACGAATCTGTTTCAGTTTGTGGATATCTTTGAAAATCGTCTAATTTTTCGTTCTTCGATTTGTATCAAGGAAATCAATTGCTTATTACAATTCAATACGTACGTAGATTCGTTCGTGTAAATACAATGATGTTTTTTAACGATAGGAGAGTTTGTACAAACGTCATATATTTCCTCTTCCATACTTTTAAAGTTAAACTTTAATCGGAAAACAACAAGCGCGCTGATTCGGACAGAGTTTCGTATTTCCAAGGAACCGCTTGGACGTACTCCCAGAAGGTTTTGGAATAATTCCAATTCCTTAGAGTTTATTTATTGCGTATTTACTTGACACGACGTGCGAGTGATATTAGCTGACGTTCGAAGAATTCACTCGCTAGTCCGTCCGCGATTTAGTTTAACGTTGAGCTAATAATTCGTATTTCCGAATGAAATGAATTTTTCGTAAGGAGACGGGGAACGGGGAGGAATGACGCAAGTAAATTGTCTACTTAGACAAATTTCATGCTTTGTGACGTTCGCGTTGGTCCCGTTATAACGAGACGAATTACTTGTTCTTCAAAAATGGACGAGTATTATAACGCGCGTGCCAAATGTAATTCGTTGATTCATTCGTTTAGCTCAATGCGATGATTACAGGGTAAATTCGACAAGTAGAAATAAAGGTTTCCATAAGAAGTTAAGGTTAAAGAGAACTAACAAAGTAAAATTGATTCTAGTTGGTTAGAATGAAGGTGGGGTTACTCGCGAGTGCGCTCTTCTTTGCTACCTCGAGGAAATGCTTGCTTCACGTGACAATGGTTGAACACGTGTACATGTAGAGAGTTCTTCAACGATATAGATACAGCAGCATAGGTATAGGTATACACCAACCTTACTGGCGACACGCGATCAAGCCCTCGCGATATAAATTATTGCGATTTCTTAGGAGTTACCCCTATTCCGAGGGGTTGCGCGTCTGATCAAACGACCCGATACGGGCCGACATCAAAGGGTCTCTCTTCGTGTGCTCCTCCGTTTCTTTCCTCCGACCGGATCTCTCTCGAACGTAAAGTGCATGCTTTATGCACGCTCTCTCATGAGACGCGAACAGTCGCCGAGCTATAATCTCAAAATTGCTCTACAGCTTCTTTTACCTTCGAATAACAGAGTTCACGTAGTCCCGCGTAAAAATCATCGCGAGTTTTATTAGAGCTTGCCCCCGGCCAAGATTTCTTCAGCGTTTCACGAGAAAATCTACGAGATCGTATACGCTCTCTCTTTCTCTTTCTCTCTCTCTCTTTCTTTTTCTCTTTCAAATTGTTCTATACTTTTTCTCATGCACCGATTTTACCTTACGATTTGTCACGATTAGAATCAGTTCTTTTGAGAAAGAGAGAAAAAATAGTTAGCGTATACTACGTTTATATGAATTATTATATTTATGGTATACAATGGTGTAGGTAGGTTGATATTTGTTATTTCCTACACATAAAGGAATTGATTATTTTCCTTTAAATATAAATTCTCTCTTACGAGAATAATATTTCATGATTCTTATATACTAACAATAAGTGTAATAAATTAATTGAATATTCTATTGTATTGTAAAAATAAATATGTCGAATTAATTATAAATGATAAAGATACGTAATTTTTTTATCGAGTATGTCGAAACGAAGTAGGAAGTAAGGTTAACGGATTAAACGTTCCGTTAGGGGGATCACGAAAAGGAGGTCCACGTGGATGCGCTTGGTTCACTTTTCAGAGTTTCGGATGGTGAATCGGCAGTGTGGAACTGGTAAGATAAGACCGAGAAAGCGGTCTCAACGCGATGGATTTAAAACGATAAGCTTTCCACGAAATAAAAAGGATTGGTACTAGTATAGTAACCGCACGCATTTTCTCTCGCGGCTACAAAGATCGACAGATAGAACGAACGGGGAGTCTTGTTTATCGAATTTAAATGAACATCTTGCAATATAATTGCTCTCCGATACATCTCAATGATTTACGAGTTGTCCTTGATTATCGCTGATTGTTGTATAATCACTTTCTTATTTCCTTGAGATCTTCGAATGATTTTTATTTATATAAAAAGATAAACAATAATTGTAATTAATCCCAACTTACACAATAAATATATTATAATTTTATTATTAATAGAGAGAGAGAGAGAGAGACAGAGAGTTCATAGAGTTTGATTTTCAATAAAATTTCTATCCATATATTTTTCCCAATCGGTAACCATGAAGTTATTAATCGAAACTTCCGATCAATAGGAAATCATTAGAATACTTTGACGCAACCGTTTCCTTGGTCTCCCTAGTGGAGTTAAATCGATATTCCTGAGGGACCAAACCGTGTCGTCTCCAAAATCGTTAAACACACATACCTTCGATGGTATCGATTGCAGTTGGTTACGAAGGTTAAGGTTGAATATGTAAGGTCAAATGAAAAAGAGAATCGATTTAAATCGATTTAAAATTTACTAGGGGGAGAGGGGAAAATGTAGTCTCGATTTAAGTCATCGTTTAAAGTGAATATTTATGTTTCGCAATCTGGTTTCGAAAGCCGTAAAAATCTTTCGTGACAAAGGACCATTAAATTTCTATCTGTTGTTAATCGTCTCGTCTCCGCGATGGTGAAATTAATCACGTCACGAAATTACGGTAAATACCGAAGGTAAAAGCGTTGCTGAGCTTCGCTTGAAGCACTGTTGTTTGCTAGTACCTGCCCTCCTATTTCGCGGCACTGGGTTTTGACGAGTGAGCGCGAATGTTTTTAAATCTCCCCGGAGTCCGGTGGCCAGAGTGCGATTTATCGTCTCCATGCGAGGAGTCCCTTCGTAGCCGAAAACGTGCTCCGCTTTGTCGTTAATTGCGAGACACGAAAAACCGAGAGAGCAAAAGAGTCGGAGGAAAGGAAAGAGTACGACGACGTTTCTACCAAACGATTTGCACTTTTCGAGGGTTCATGAACCCTGTGGTGTAATGACCAAGGTCATGGACATCGAGAAAATCCAAATTAACTATCCTAACTATTCGACCTTGTTGGACTCTATTATTTCGTCTTATTTAATTGATATTATATTGTTATCGTTTAAAAAGGTCTTCAAATTCAAAATTCATTTTATCTATGTGACATAATGATTTTTTTGTTCTTTTTTACATGACAATCTTGAAGAGTAAGAAAACTTTTGGTAATATCTTGATAAGGTACAATTTAGCGGTATTCGCTAATGCCAATAAAATCCGAAAAGTTTGAGATCTATCAAGCGTCTGATAGGTAGATCTTCGAGGGTACAGTTAATTTATCCGAAATAATCGTAAATCCGATTGCAGCGTAAAGAGCTCTCGCGCGATCGATTGGAGCACGGCCAAGCTGAGAAAAACGACTGGATGAAGGAAGGGAACAGTGCGAAAACAGAAACTATTATGTTTCTTGCGGAATCCTTGCATTAGTGAAGATAAAGTCGTTCCAATTGGCAGTCTTAACGTTTTTTTAAACGACGAGAACATCTTTCTTTGTCAAATATATATTTTCGATTGATGATATCTAATAATTTGTATTTTTATTTATTTTTTTTTTTCATTTTTCCTTGAACATATCAATTTGACGATCCTCAAAGTGACGTTACTTCGACGAAGGTTGATTTTAAAATTATATTCGAGAACGTCGATCGAAGGTCGGAAGAGCGAATACGAGCCAAGTTGTTATACGTGAATGAACGGGAAAAAAAGAAAGAGAGAGAGAGAGAGAGAGAGAGAGAAAGAGTAAAGAAGGAAGGGAATCGGTGTATAACATTCGTTCCTTGGTATGGGTGAGAATGGGCCGGACGGCAGGCACGGGGACCCAAGCAAAACTTATGGTTACTGGTATAACCCGGTATGGTCAGGAACACGGTTGCCCAACTAAAAATAATATTATTATCCTCTTACGAACAGCCTAATTCCAACTTGTATCTTTTATCGCGACTAGGAGAAAAAAATGAACCTTGGCAATTCGTTATCGGGGAAAGCGCGCGATTCCAGATTAAAAAATGTTCGTAACAACGTCCGTTATGCGACCCCATCAACGATTCCACGCCGCTGTAATCAACTACCGGAAGACATTCGAGATCTCCGACCTTCGATCGTGCTTCGTTAAAGAGGAGAGTTCGTTAATGCTCGAGAAAGAAAGTTTACTTTGAAACACGAACTGATCGAATATTTGCTACAGATTTTTATACTTGTTTTTCTTCTTCTTCTTCTTTTCTTTCTTTTTTTTTTTTTTAATCACTCTTTCTCTTTTTCCCCTCATTTTAATGCACCCAGCGATTCCCATTGTATCGTCGAGTTCATTATTCTCTTAGCAATGCATGGAAACTCGTAAAACGAAAAAAAAATACCTGTGTAAAAATTTATTTATTCATTAGATATTTTTTATAATCAAATTATGTATTTAAATAAATATTATTATTAAATAAATACGAATAAGACAAATCTCTATTGGCATTCGCTCATTCCTATTCCTATAATATAATCAAATTTTAGCGGAACTTGGATTTAGTAGGATTTTGGATCTTTTAAGAATAATACAATTTATTTAGACATTTTGTTATTTTGTTAAAAATATCGTAAATTAATGAAAAAATTAAACTAAAAATAAATTATTATAATTTATATTGTAAGAAAAGAAAGAAAAATCAAATTGAAATGATAAACGATACATCGTTGAAAAATATTCATAGTAACATTCAATAATGTTTTCACTCGTATACGCACGTAACTAGCGTTACAACTAGATACTCGACACCCGGTGTCGTGTCGTCGGACACTCCTAACCCTACCCGAGAGACCAGTAGCACGTGGTTGCTGGTTGTCAACCGTGAAAAAGCTCTCGAAGAGCGGTGAACGAGCGCGAAAAGCTCTACGGGTGTGGCCTCAGGACGACAGCGCCATCGTACGATTATTTCGCGTATTAGGAAGTTAGTCAGAAGAAAGTTCCATCATGGTCGGTAAGGACGAACTCTACGTATCTAAAGTTTATGATGTCGCGTTACAGGAGGGCGACGTTACGTTATATCATGTAGGAACATATAAACTCTCGCGGATCGCTTCATTTTCATTTTTAATAGCGGTCGACGTCGCTGACGTTCAGGAAAATTGAATGGCCCCATTGCACGATACCCATAAATTCACGCGAGTTACGCGCGAATTCAGGAATTTGATGTACGTACCTACGTACGTTCTCCTGTTACGAAATTAATGTCTCGAATACTAATTACGTCCAACTAATTTGTATTTATGTCTCTCTCGCATTTTCGATATCGAAACATCGAACAATTATTACTATTGTCCAGTCAAATCGTATCGATAACTACAATAGACGGTACCAAGTGAACGGCGATCCCTCATTAACGTGCTTTATGCTTTTGCACTCCTACGTCGTGTTGTTCGAAATTGTCGGATTAATTATTTAAATATTTATTACCGGATATCACGGAGACTTTATATTTCGTAGTAGGTAGGATTGCATATATATATATATATATCTATGCGTATTCACCCTCGGGAGATATATTTTATTCAGGAATTAGGAACAAACATAATCTTGATAAATTGTATTAACTGGTAGACACCTTTTATTACAGTACGTACGAACGGAACAAATTTATCAGTAGCAGGATCTCGCGTAAACGTCTACGTCTATTCATTCGTACGATCCCCAGTAGGAAATTCTATAGAAAACAATCAAAGTTCTCCCCTTTAGCGAATATCTCACGAATAGGTAATAGTAGTAACAGTAGTAGTATCCATCGGAAAGAAAGCCGAAAAGAAAGTCGAAAAATTGAGAAGCCGAGAAGAGAAAGTAGGGAGAATCTCTTTGAATTTCTTCACGGTTCTTTCTAAAAGAGGTCATTGTGGGTAACTCTGTAGGAGCGAGCGAGAAAGAGAGAGAGAGAAAGAGAGATGGAAAGAGAAAGGCAGGGGAGAAAGAGGCAGGGCTCGAATTGGTGGGAAACACCCTAGTGGCCATACCCTTGGCCCATCATGGCTTCTTCCTACTCGAATGGCATCAGGCAAATGGTAGTTTGGTGCTGCCTCAATGTTATATTCGTACTGCCTACTAACCGATGAGATTCGTAGCTTGAAATAAAAATCCTGGGACATAAGTTCGACGTAAGAAACCGTTTGAATCGTCGAGGTGAGAGGCGATAGTAGCGGTCGACAGTGCGAGGAAGCGACATGGTGCTTCGTTAGGAGGCTTGTTCTCGAGCCAACTCGATTCGATTTATACGCGTACGTTTTAAGTGGTGCGATCGACTATCGTGACCGTTCCATTATAAGAGTTCAACGGTCGACGTACAACACTCCAGCGTCGATGTCGCTATTACGAAACTGTCTTCGACGAGAGGAAAGGACGGACCTAGTAGATTTACCGTCGATAAATCTTACATCCTAGAAGGTAAACGATTGCTCTCTTTGATATCTTACCCGATCTCATGTTTATCTTTTTAATGGACTATACTCGCGGACATCGAATTAGATGAAATTAGGCAAGAAAATACTAGTAGGTTACTTTGGATATTAAAAGATACGTATTCCTAACTCCGATATAGGCATCAAAGATTTCAAACTATATTGATAGATCAAGAACTGGTAATTTATCCGTTTTCGTACTAAATTTATTATCTCGTCTTTGCCGACGGTAAAACGAAAAATATCCTTTTAATAGAAATTGCATTAAATATATATATATACGAGTTCGATTAAAATAGAATAAAAAGAAATACTATGGAGTGTATTATAATGACGTGCGACGTTGAAGGAGAAAATAAAACAAACAAATAAAAAAAAAAAAATAAAAAAAAGAAACAAACGAAAAAAATAAAGCCAAAGCAAACACCGGGGGCGTTATCAGCAGTTGGTCGAGATGATCACTCGCTTGGGAGGTCCGTTATCTAGGTCCCACTGCCCACCACTGCTTGCTTTACGAACACGCTAACTAACTAACCAGCATTTACATTGCTAATTGCGCGGGCATGTGAGTGTAATGGTACCTAACGTGGACAATGCTTCAAGGGAATTAAACCTACCCTCTAGGAGCGCCCACTCTCGAGTTCTCTGCATTTTCCGATTGGAAAGAACGATTTATCTATCGTGCGATAGACCCTTTGCGATTTTCTCTACTATTCTTTTGTTGAATTTTTTTTCATCCTATCGATTTAACGATTATCTTCGCAATATATTGGAGAAGAAAATTTATATTCTTTAAAACATGCAAACAAATCATAAAACCTAAATACAAAATTTGTATTTTCTCTTTATGTCTACTTTGTTAAACGATACGACGTCATTTAATCGTGTTTTCTTATTAGATATCCAAAGAGGAAGGAATTCAAAGAATAATTTGGTAGAACAATTGCAAACGTTAGCACAATTACGTGTTAACCCTAAGGTTTCGAAGAAAAGGGGTGTATCCGTTTCGTCCTTAATCGGAGAAGGGACGTCTGTGCCGTCGTAGGGTAGTCTAAGGACATTTACGATTTACAAGGAGACATCCATTTTCTTGCTACGTTAAATTTTACAAATTCTCTTTCGAAAGATATACGAATACCGGTAGGAAGGGACTGTCACGCGAATGACACTCGGTAGAATTCAACCCTACCCTTTGTGTACTTAACTGTCTTACTATCTTCCTAGAATTCTAAATACCTTCTCTCTCGTTGCTCTTTCTCTGACAATGTCGAGAAATACGATGAAAACGTCAGAAAATCGATATCAGTAGATAATCTTTAAAGATAGACATTTTGAAATTCATACTTCGACTTATTATTATTTTCAATATTTTTTTCATAAACCAGACACCAATATCGAGTTTTTCTAAATCGAAGTAACCTACTGTAAAATATCAAGTACCGTGAAACTTCCTAAACACGATGACAGACATTACGATACGAACAGTGAACGTACAATACCAAAAGAGACGAAGTAAAGGTATCGTTTAGGAAAATATCAAGAATACTAAGGAGGACGAGCTGATAGCGAACGTAATAATACGGCGGACGGTGGCGTTCCAAAGAAAAGGGGTGGTATCTTCCCGAGCCGGAGGTGGAGCGCTCGTATCCTGGGGTAGCCAAGAAGACGACTACAGTTTACGATAATGCGTAAATATCCCTGGCGTCCCCAACTTTTACAAACCCTTTCCTAGACGATCCTTGGAACGGCTGGAGAAAGAGAGAGAGAGATAGATAGAGAGAGAGAGAAAGAGAGGGATAGAAAAAGAAAGGGAAGAATGAGACGATAGTGGTAGGTTGCCGGGGGTGGAGGAGTTTGCGGTGACCGAGCGAGGCGAAGAAAAAGAAGAAAAAAGGGGGACGGGGGTGCAGTGGAGGATGAGGTGGAAGAGGAAAAAGAGAAGGGTAGAGGGAAGGCTTTATACACTCCTACGAAGTCTGATGCCCAGTACTTACTTGGGTATATCTTCCCCCTTTCTGTCCCCCTTTATCCCCCATCTCTCGTTTTCTTTCTTCCACCCTCCAAGTTGGTGGATGCGAGCGTTAACTCTTCCACCGCCAGAGGCCGAGAAATAAAAGATTGCACCCGACGCGAGGAAACTTCGTGGCCGTCGTTTCTTTAGCGTTCTTTCTTCTTTTCCCAGTCTTTTTCGATGCCGGTGGTGCATTATACTCGAGCCGTTGCTCGAAACGACCAACAGCTCCTGACGAAGATTCTTAATGGACGAATTCTCCGCTTCTGCTTCTGTTCCGCTTCGTTCTTATGTAGGACCCAGGTATCTAGTATTCTACTAAGAAGGCTTCTTCGTCTTCTTTCGCCATCCTTTTTTTTCGTTTTTTCTACGACTTCTCCGCTTTCGATTTATCGTCCTATATTTTTTTGCCCTGAAACCGAGAGACGTGTTTTTCTCAATCTCTAATGAGTACCATCGTTTTTCTTAACGATACCGAGATAACGTTAACTGATAGGTATATATGTATCTAAGATATTTTTCTTATCTTTTATATCATCGATTTAATTTCATCTAAATTATGATCATATAACTTTTTATATTCAAATATTTAAAATCAAAGTTAACCAATGAGATATTATACCGAGAAAAATAAATATAAGACAGATATTTACGATAAAACTAAAATTTCACGTAGAGATACGTATATGTATATATTTCTACACGTATATCCACACATTATGTGAATTATCTTCTCATGAAAACTCGTAGAGAAAAGATAAAAGAGGGTGAGGCAGAGGAAGCCTCTTCACCGGATACATTTTTGTCTACACTGGCAGAAGTTTCAGCCATTCGGTTGGCTTTTCTTTGGACTGTTGTTGGTTGGTCGGTCTATGTTTGTTGGATATATAGGAGGAGGGAGGATAAAAGCAAAAAGAAACGTGTACGACACTCGATACGGGAACGGAGAGACGGGAAGCTGAATGGCTCTTTGCCTTATAGTTACAGCCACCCTACCATATATGTATCCCAAAGTAAAGCGACTTTTATATACTGGGAACGTCTACAGCTACGGACGTAATACACTCGATTCCCGCGGCATTACGTCCAATACCGTATCCAGTAGCTTCAACGACGTCGACAAGCAACGACTTGCTGGCTACGCCTAACCATCACTGCTCTTTCTTCATATATAGTAGAGAACCGAGCCGATCTGCACAAAACCTCGTGCCAAAATTATATCGACCCTGAATACCTCTAATGGCCGTCCATGTTTATATAATCTATGATGTCTTTCCTGCCTGCCTACCCGCTTGCCTCCTCTTCTCTCTTTCAGACGTCCCGTCTCCGATTCGGTTCTCATACTATGACTCATAAATACTCAAAAGAACAAACAAAAAACAGCACTAAGCTACTGAAATAAATGTATTATTAACAATCGTAGAATAAAATAAAAAATAATATATTAAGAGATGAGGATATTATATTTGAATTTCAAAAGAATCCAATAAAGCCGATTGACAATAATATCGATAATTTGTATAAAATTTATTCGTCATTAAGATAACAAGAAGAAAATTTAATTATATGTCTTTCTAATTATCATATATGTGTTAATTAACTGATTCAATAAGCTATTTTAAATATTCGAAGTATTTAGAAATGGTCGTGGATCGTGAGGAATAAGTTTTTATCTTACAATTGGAAATCTTTTTAAATTGATTTGAGATTTTGTGATCGAGACAAAAAAATAATACAGAAGCTTGTGTTTGTTCGAAAACGAGCCGATGTTTCTTTATCGTGTGATCGAAACTCGAGGAGGAGCGTGATACGAATGGAGGGTGCAAAGAGCATGCTCATATTATCGGTAAACCGTCAGAGACATAAGAAACCAACGGAGCGTACGCTTTCTCGCGTACGGGCCGTGCTATTGCGTAAACACAAACGTTAAAGAGACGTGACTGCGTGCCGAGCAAAGAAACGGCACGCGCTGCACGTGCAACGCCTGTTCGCGTATTCTTCGAGTTTTCGATGACTTCGTCTTCGTCGTCGTCGTCGGCAAATTGTACCTGAGTGTATGCTTGAATATATGTGTATGTGTATGTGTACATGTATGTGTACTGCTTCTGACCTACAGATGAAATTATAATTAGACGCTCGTCCGGAGTAAAGGATACTCGAATCCCGAGTGCCGTTACTAAGGAAACCAACAGACCTTGTAACTGTTACGTGATTCTCATATAACTTTCTTCCTTCCCATTTTTCGTCGATAGTCGAATAGAACAACGTAACTGTATAATATTGCATAGATATATATTTGTATATATATACACGTATGTTTAAGTATTATATACCTTTTTATTGAGATAGAGAGAGAGAGAGAGAGAGAGTTTTCATTTATTTTCTAAATTAAGACGTTAACAAGTCTTAGCTTTTTCATGCAGTTGCGTCTTATAATTGCAAGCAATATCATTATTTTATTCTTTGCGACTTTATACCATAAAATGTTGTGTATAAATCCTAATGTGTTACGTGCACATTCTCGGTAGGATATTTCTTTTGTATTTAGCGATTTTCCTAAAAAAAAAGAAAGACTTTCATCGTACATTATGCAACCCTACCTTTGTCCACCATTATTAGCTATATTCTCGCGTTATATAATATGTATAAAACTTCCTCGGTTTTACTCTCAGAGTACTACCTAACACCGTCCAATAATTTATCTCATACTTTGTACCCGTACGATCTTGATCTAAAAGCGATTAATCGACTGTACGCCCCTACGCGGATACAGATCCAGGGCATTATCGAGGTCGTTTAAATGCGCATTGAGCATAAATTTATTACCCTATTTGGAAATAGCGTGATAAAAGAAAGAGAGAAAGAGAGAGTGAGAGAGTGAGAGAGTGAGAGAGAGAGAGAGAACATTTCTTAGGAGGGTGGTGTAAAGATTCTTCCAAGGGAATGGGGATGAATATAAGGAATGACGCAGGGTGGTAGAATCCCAAGGACCGGTGTACCACTAGTCAGCCCCTTATGAAGGGTAGGAAGCAATTATAACACTAAATTAAGGGCGAGGAAAATTTGGCAATTACGCTGCTTCCAAAGGGATAAAGTTGCAGG
This sequence comes from Mischocyttarus mexicanus, assembly GCA_023678845.1. NCBI lineage: Eukaryota > Metazoa > Arthropoda > Insecta > Hymenoptera > Vespidae > Mischocyttarus > Mischocyttarus mexicanus. The sequence continues at coordinate 698,427 of JACGTP010000033.1, read as the reverse complement.
ATGGTCGTTTTTTAGTAGTACGTTTGAATACTTCAAGGGGGCTGGAACTTCTTACAAGAGTGTCCAGAAAGGAGGGTAGAAACTTTCTGCTTTTTCTAATTGGCTCGATAAAGAACATAGAAGCATAAATAATTAATGCGAACAATATTATTTCCTATTGATATTCTCTATTCTATTCTAATATCTATTATCTTGTAGTTAGACCAATATAATTTGATTTTTCTTATTCTCCAAGTGTTGAAAACAAAAAAATACACACACGTACACACACGTGCAAAGAAATAAAAAGAAATATAGCGGACCATCCAGTCAGTAATTAAAACCATTTTGAGATGGTCGAGAACGTGTGTGAGCTTAATTTAAGAGACACGTAGTGGAGTAGAAGAGAAAGAGGGGTAGAATAGACTATCGATATCGTAGTGGAACGCATTCGAGGGCACATTCCGGGCACACGTTCCAGCCACGCGTAGAACGCCGATGACGACGGTTTACGGCGCTGACGCGGCGCTGTCCGTCACGAAGCGGACGTTACACCACATCGGATATACTCTGTCAGTGTGAGAGAGAAAAATAGAGAGAGAAGAGAAAGATATGGAGCTCTCACACCCTTTTAGGATGGTGACTAAATATATATACTATATATATATATTCGTTTGGATTACATTGGACTACCAATAGCGTACACGTACACATGGAAATCGCACGCAGGACGATCTAGACAGGATTCAGTGTGAAAGAGAGATAGAATGAGGAGGGGGTGAGCGAGAGGAAAGGGGATGATGTGGCGAGAAACGATAGAAGAGGGCGACGGCTGCGGGTATTGCGATCCGTCAGAGCGGGTAAACCGAAAACATAAATTTAATAGGTTTCACCCCCTTCTTCGAGCTTTATGGCGCCACCGAATTTCCCATTAAATAAACAAGCGCCATGTTCATTACAGGCCAACGGGATCTCTCTCTCTCTCTCTCTCTCTTTCTCTTTCTCTTTCTCTCGGCCGATCGAGCCCGCCTCTATAAAGCTATGTCTGTGTATGTTCGACCTCGAGCTCTACGTTATGCAACGTGCATGCGTCTAGGGCTTAGACCGCGGCTTGTGGTTAAGGGGTAGGTATCTGTATCTCGTCGCCGAACGAACCTCCTACTTCGCCCCGCGAGTACACCCGAAATTACGTACCTACATCCTTTATGACCGAGTTCTCTAGCCTTCCCGAATCGCGTGTTTCCTATTTCTTCGCTTATAATAAACTTTTGTTCTATTTATTTTAGAATGAATCTCTTTTTGTTAGACCGTTTCTGTGATTAAGTCATGAATATATACAATAGAATCTTCCTTTTATGTGTTATCAAATAAATCTTCGTCAACATTTAATATCTAACGTTACGATGAACCAAAGATATTCCGAACGAACGTTCCATTATTCGCCACTGAAAATTCTTCGCGATCTTTATAGACGATTTATACCCAGACGAATCCATCGATCGAACGTATCCATTAATCCATCAATCCAAGCTTCGTTCGACTCGTTTTAACTATTTTTTTTTTCTCTCCTACTCTTTCGTAGTATTTCCTGCGTGCAGTTTTATCGGTAACACCGCATAGTCATCGTACGTACGGACGCGAAACACTGTAACTCCTGCTTGCTGATAATTAGCGCATCCATCAGTTGCAGCAAGCCGGCAGCTAATGCCGATCGTACGTTATCGTTATCACAGCCTCCCCATTTTGTCCCCTACCGTTTCCCCGTTCCTCCGCACCTCCTATTTTCCCTCCACCTCCCTCCCTATCACCTCCCCGAAGCTACCCTTTCCCGTCTATTTGTACGCTGTGCGTACGAGACCGAAACACCGTTCGGCGAGTAGCGCCATTGCCATCAGGAACACTAACACCAACAGTGTTACTAGGCATTGCCGACAACACTTGCACTCGCGATACCAACAACGTCCAGCCTCGCCATAACCATCGGCGAACTTTCTACCCCCAGCCTCCAGTCCCCCTTCTATCCCACCCTTCAAACTCATCCCCTAGATATCGATAGGCAACGCACGAGCTGTCGATGTGACCAATAATCTAATAACCAGTCACCGGCAATGCGTCGTATGTCATATCCTTGCGGACTTTTCCTCATTGTGAATCTAACCAAAAGCAATATCGTCTATGCTCTTCTATCATCGATTCGTCGAGACGACCTGCAATGACGACAGAAAACCGTCAGACTGAGAGTCCAATGAGAACTCTACCGATGCTCGATAAAAATATGATGTCTCGTATAAGATTTATCGGCTTTCGTCTGTTCGTTCGTTCGTTCGTTCGTACGTACGTACGTACGTTTTTCTCTTCAGTTTGAACCTGTCCGTCAAGCTTTTTTAAATAGAGCTTTCTATCATGCTAGAAATAATCTCGATTTTTCGAGTTTGTCGATCAAATTCTAACATCTATTTTTATTATTCACCTATCTATCTGTTTCTAGTTATTTTATCCTTTAATAATAGACGCAGTAAAAAAATATAAATACAGAGGAGAGTTGTTAAAATTGTATCTTTTCTCGAAGTATTTTATTGAAATTTATATTCAGTTGTGAAAAACGTAATTGGTTAAGATACGATTTAGATAAATGACTATTACGTGTTCGATAAACTCTCTCTCTCTTTCTCTTACCACATTAACTTATATTTAACTACTATTCTGTATTCATTAAAAACAAACGTGATATTCTACTTCATGCGAATAGTCACAAATTACACCTAGAAAATTATGCATTAATGATAAATATCGAATAGGTTTGCAATGACACGAATAGCGACTTAATTACCGAGACTACAGTTCGTGTAAGTATAAAAGGTAGAGCATGAATAAATTAAAACCATATAAATTTTATCCTGGAGAATATTCAAAAAGGAAAAAAGGGGAGAGAGAGAGAGAAAAAAAAATACAGAAAAAAAAGTATATGGAAAAATCCATGGATTTCATACACACAGTATGTAAAAAATAGGATCAGAAAAGAGATTTTTTTTCTCTTTTTCCTCTCTCTCAGTCTCTCACTCTCTCTCTATAATCCCAGGCAATGTTTCAATCCGCATTCTGCGATCATGATAGCGCATTGTTGTCGGTGCATGCGCGCATCTCACGGCCGCGGGCCACCAAATGATCCAGAACACCTCTGGGAATTGGTTTGGGGATGGAAGAGGAGTGTATATGTGTATGAGAGAGAGAAAGAGAGAGACAGAGAGAGAGAGAGAGAGAGAGAAGGATAGACAAACTAACAGACAGAGTGAGATAGTGGGTGAGCACGCGTGCTCGTATGTGAGAGAGAGAGAGAGAGCAAAGGGCCGGCGTTATAACTAACCGAGCTGATCTACGACCTGTTTAGTAGTTCTATATCAGCGCTATAGCATGCTCCGGTACACGCAATCGAATCGCCTCCTATGTCGATAATATCTAACTTAAGTAGGTAACAACCAACGCGTACGTACACGCACACATGAAATATACATACATGTTTATGCATATATCTATACATTTACAGGAGATATACATAAATGTAAGCATATGGTTACGAATGGACAGGACAGTCCATTTTACATGACTGAAAATATCCTCGTTATCGACGATAGTGTATGGGTAGAAGTTGTTCGTTAGCATTGTTCGCCGATACCGAATATACATTTGAGAGGGACTTATTGCATTGACTCCTTTCGGTTTCACCATCCTTACATGTTCGCTACAATTAAAGTCTCCTGTGTTGTTGTGTTGTTTTTTCTCTTTCTCTCTCTCTCTCTCTCTCTCTTTTTCTTTTTTCTTTCTTTCTGTTTTTTGTCTTTTTTTATATAATTTTTAGAATCAATCTTGATCTTGGGAAACACGTGATTTTATTGATATTTAATCGCACGATAAGTAAATTCAAATCGTTGGATAATTTTTAATACGATCATTTTGATTTCAATGATACGTTGAAAGATAATTTGACATAAATTACACGATAATAGAGGATTCTTTTAATTTGAATAAAGTTTACGAGAACGGAAGAATGTAAAACGTTGAAAATTGTAGCCTCGTGACGTATAATGGATTATTAACGGATCCAATACTCGGTAAAATACGCGTATTCGATAAATCGAGCCGCAATCACGCTACGGGATTTCGTTGTCGGTCCGATACTACCGATACGTAGCGGGCGTTAATTTTTTAATCCCTTGGCACAACCCGAGACGATTTTAAATATGAATCCTTCATTCGAAAATGAAACTGCCTAGAGCGTACTAGAAATATCGTCATGCCGAAAATATCGGTGTCGTAAGTCACGCTTTCGTTCGATTTACACATACCCTACACCCAGAAAGTGTATACAATATCAAATACATTGGTAAATTCATACATTTAACCGCGTGCCACTAACGAGTAACAACGCGTCGTTAATCGTATCTCTCATTTAAATTCGATTCTCATAAATCGATTGTAAGTATCAACCTCTATATCGATATCCAATCCGATTACAACTTTTTCCAACTATTTTTTTCCAGGTAAGGACGATATTGCTAAGCCACATTGGACATGGTTGCAAGGTGAGTCGTGCTTCATTGAAACTTAAATCGATCTCGATTAATTATCCGTTCAATCTCGTGTTTGATCCACGCCCAGTTGACGAAACTTTTTCAAGTTTATGGTATTACGTTATCGCGGATAGGGCACAGATGTTCGAGGTTCCTAAAATTTCATAGAATTCACGAGATCCTATGTGATTCACGAGAAATCTTCGAGGGTTAGAAGTCGAGGGAAGAAGGAGAGAACACACATTTCGTTGGGGAATCTTTAAACTCTGTCCCTTTCCATCTCCATCAACGAATAGTAAAAAAGAGGGTGAGAGAGAGAGAAGGCGAGAGAGAGAGATAGAGAAACTCAAAGAAACAGAAAGAAAAAGAAGAACGAGAGGAGAACAGCTGTTAGAGTAGTACCCTACCACGATGTAGGATCCTTTAAAAAATTCTACGTCAGAGGAAAGGTGGGTGCGTGTGTATGTTTGTGTGTGTATGTGTATAAGAGAAAGATATCGAGAAGGAGAAAAAAAAGAAAGAACAAGAAAAAAGAAATATATACGAAAGGGAGAAAGAGAAAGAGAAAGAGAGGGAATCGGGATAGAGAAGAGTGGAGAACGATGCCTTCGAGGGTAATCAATAAATATTGGCTCTCGGGGGTGAAATTGGGGTAGCCAAGGTGGGGAAGACAGGGTGGCGGGGGTGAAAGGACAGTCGTGCTGCTGCGGTTGCCGCCCCTTTTCTATGGCACACGACGTATGGCAGATATAACCACTTGGTATAGGCAATGGAGAATCGCTCACGCTCGGTAATTCCCTCAGAGTTTCTCTGATCGATACTCACTTTAGGCACGTTCTGCTATTGCAAACGGTCGCACAGAGGCTCTTTAGAAGACTACCACACCTTTCGATTTACGATAAAAATGTATTTTTTTTTTTTTCGGATAAACCGACGGCTTAGATGTTGTCTAATTTTACTTCAAGACCTAAACTTTTCTACCATTTCCGAAACTCGTAAATCCTTAGCTTCATGGACGCGATTAAGTCTATCTCAGAAAAAGAAATCTTTCTCTTCTTACTTTTAAGACTAGGAGAATCGAATTCGACTACTTGGCACCGATAATCGAGAGAAGAAGGTGAATTTAAAATTAAGAGGAGAAAGAATAGATCGAGGGTGAGGAAACTCGCTGACGGTGAATTATTCGGGTCGTCGAGCCGCATAATGGGGAATGTCTTGATTACCGAGTCGATCATTCATGTCTTTTCGTGTTCTTTGATCACGTCTTTTATATATTTTTCTTTTTTTCTTTCTTTATCTTCGACCGAAAATATCGAAATGTTTTACTTGACACATGTTATAGATATTATTTTGTTTGTATTAATAAATATTTCAGTAATTTTTAATGAGAATTCATTCAGATCGATGCGCTAAATTCAGTATCAATTTGGAGATTTTAACTTTGTACATACGTTCACATTGATTAGCACGAACGTAATTTTCAGAGCTTAACGTAGAGTATAACAATTGGATACGGGTTCACGGTTCTTCCTTCCCACCCAACCCTTTTCTAAACAGAAATACTCGAAAGCTGCACGAGAGAGGGGATTTCCATGGATTTGGCTAGAATTCGGATGAGGAAGCTGAATGCTTTCCGAGGCGTGAAATGGGTGCGTTAACCGCTTGCACGAGCACACCCTGTATGAGGATACGAGAGGATAGGGGTAAAGAGGAGGATGCGCTTCAACTCTCCGCTAATCCTTTGATTACTCTATTGTATTCAAAATCTTCTCTGTCAGATTTCGTAATATTCTTTTCGTCGTAAAACTTTTTAAAACCTCCGACTGTCCTATCAAAATTACACAAAAATTTCTACAGAACTTACTAGTTCTATAATGTCCAAAATATTACATGTTTACAAAAGAGTAAACAAAATTTTGTAGGTTCATTAAGGGAAAACCATTGCGCAAAGAAAATCTATCATAGGAATTAGTAAGTAACTTCTTGATGAAGCAGAAACGAAAAGAAGAAACGGAAAAGATAAAGACAAAGACGAAGATAAAGAAAAAAGAAAATAAAGAGAGAGAGAGAAAAAAAAAGAAGAAAAGAAATTCTTCGATAGTCGTTTCGAAAGGAGACGAACGGTTTTCCAATGGCAACTTCGAAACACCATATTGTACCCTCCCGAAAGACATCCTCCAGAAGTGTCCGCTCGTATCCTCTGGAGCGTCGATAATGGAAAAAAGGTTGGAGATCGGAGACGAGCCCTTTTTCGTAGCTAGAAATGTCGGTCTTCCGCACCCCTTCCACAGCAGCCCTTCTCCCAGCGACCCTTTTATTTTTGTTTTCTGGGATACGTTTGGAACACGTGGATGGCAATATCGTCGCTAGGATCTCACGAGGAGGTATAAGAGAAGAGTTATGTGCTCCGCTATGCGCGAGGGAATCGTAGATCAGCGGTTGGACGTCTGCGGGGACGTAGAAACGAACGAACGAACGAACGAACGAACGCGAACGAACGAACGAAGAACCACCATCGTCGTTCCGCCTCCCCCCAAACCTTTCCTTCTTCCCTCGATCCCACCCTACTTCGAAGGCAACCAGCCACCACCCGCCCCTGTCCAACCCTCTCTCTCTGTCTCTCTCTCTCTTTCTCTTTCTTTCTTTCTCTCTCTTTCTCTTTCGTTCGTTCGTTCTCTCACCCTCTCTCTCTCAACTCGTATCGCCGCTATCTTGGAAAGCCAGCCACGTCGTTCGTGCACGCACACCGTGTTCTCCGACCTTAGGATATATTCTCCACGTGTATGTATCTATATATACATATGTGTGTGTGTTTGTATGTTTGTTTGTGTAGGAGAGTGCGACCGAGCTAGATAGCGTATACATCATCCGCGTATACCTACGTAAAATGCCAAAGCAGGCGCATAAGGCGACGAACGGTCGAGTATCTTTCTACGTATATGTAGAAATGTGTCCAAGTATGTGTATACAATACTGGGTGTGGCAACCAAGGCGAACTATTATTTCACTCGGTGGAAGCGTTTGGTAGGAAAGGTGGAGGTGTACGACTTATACTTCTCTTCGCGATCCTTTCCTTCATTCTGTAGATAGATATTCTATGTTTCTTACAAGTCCTAAAATATCTATGTCCCATATTTAAATTTACCCTAAATTATTATTCATCTCTTTTTGTTTCTTTATTATTATTATTTTCTTTTTATCGATCAAAACGATAGAGAAGATTCGTAATCAGTCCTTTGAATGTATCTTTTCCTTTTCTTTATCTTTTTTTATACTTTTTTATCGGAGTAAATGAGTCAATTGTTATCCTGTTCTTTTATACTGTGTCTTTCGAAATGGTAAATAATGAAGAAAAGAAGGTCGATTTCCATCTCAACGGCAGCACTAGCAGAAGCACCATCGTTTCCACCTCATTCTCCTCTTTTTCCTTCTCATTCTCCTCCTTCTCCTCCTACCTCCTTCTTCTTTCTTTCTTTTTTCGTTCGTCGTTGGAACGCGAAGTGAGTCGCCTCGCTATCTTCGGTCCTCACGTAAATTACAGCAGCTCCGCCAGAGAGAAATGGTCGCCTCCTCTCTTTTTCCCTACGCCGCCTCTTTCTGCTTTATTTACATATAGATACGAAACCCATTGAGCTGGCAAGAAAGTACTTCCCTTTTTTATGGCTGTATTCATTCAGCATCTATAAAATTTGCCGGTCTCTCGCATTATCGTTTTCGAGTTCGCGCGTCGAACGTGCGAATTCTACGCCGATCTACGAATATGTTAGTTGTTTCTTTTCTTTTTTTTTTTTTTTTTTTTTTTCTTAATGACTACCATGTTCAAATTTGTTTTTTTTTCTGTTTCTCTTTCACTCTCGTTAGCCAAAATTTCTTAGTCAAATGTATTGGAAGCAGTGCTTTAGTTGTATGTCCAATGAACGTAAAGTATATTTATTATTTTCTCCTATAATAGATTTTATTGTTATCGAAAAATAAAGTTAGTTGCTTTAATGGAGAATAGAATTTGTCGGTACACAGTGGTTGCAACGAGGAGAAAATTGGAGGCATTTTCGCGGTAGGTGTAATGGATCGAAGAATTCGGGCATAGCTCGAAACGTATTATGAACACACGCATAAACATCCCTTGGCGTTATCAGTTGTCGGACGCCGGGGCGCCGGATATTGTCGCATCCTCCGTTTTGCTCTCTCTCTATCTCTCTCTCTGTGTGTCTCTTTCTCTCCTATCTGTTTCCAGCAAATAGGGGTTTGGGAAAATGCTCGTAGATAGAACAAAACGTAGAAAAGGGTAGGTACAGGTTGTAAGGGGTAGAAGTTAAACAAAAAAGTTAACAACCAATGCCTGAAACAATCGTAAATTCTTACGAAACGGAATTATACTCTATGAGAATTAAAGGGCAACTTTGTAAAATGTACCCGCTGGAACGTCGTCCTTTTACGGAAAGACCGAATAATCGTAAAGCAGTGCTACGTTAACTTCGAAAAAAAAATTTAAGAGAAACTACTCGTTTGTTCGAATTTCTTCATTTTTCTTTTCATTTTTTATATATACATATTATATATATATATTTTTTGTTGTTCTTTTACGTCTCCGATTAATGATCTCGAAATATTTCCGAATCTCTGATATATAACTCGTATTCTACGTCGAACAGCATGATGCAATATTACTTTCGCGAGTGATGTCATAATACTTCGATGAAAAAAAAGAAAAAAAAAATATAGAAAGAAAGAAACAGGTAGTCTTCGATCTGCACTATATATATATGCTTGCTTACCTACTACTTACTTACTTACATATCTGTAACGACGTTACGTAATAATCAATTTGCTCGCAATTATTACGAATATGCTACTATGAACTCGTGCACTGTAATACTATACCATATACTATCTGCAACTTGATATTAGAAACTCATTTCTAATAAATCAAATAGTAAAGCTATTTGATCCGAGCATACTGACTCGTAAATTATTCTCTTTCCATTTGATTTTTCGATTTCTTTCGTTTCTTTTTTTTTTTTTTTTTCTTTTTTCTTTCTCTCACAATTTCTTTAAGTTCTACATTTTTTTCTGCCATAAAAAAGTCGGACTTTCGTGTTTTTTGTGACACCCGAATCGTTCCTGACCCTGTTCAACATAAAAGGTTCGTTTGTTAAGATTTTCCCGAAGGGTCTCGTAAAAAAGTCTAAAAGGAATGACATTTTCTAGGTGAAAGTTAACCTTCACCGAAACGTTGGATAAAAAACGTTACTATTTTTTAGTTAAAAAATATCTTCGAGAAAGTTTTTTACGAGTCGGTCATAGTTATCTATGTGTTCCTTTTTCTTTTTTTTTTTACCTAGAAAACTTTCCTTTTTATTTTCTTTTGATCTGTCGTTCTCCATAAAAAAGTCTTCCTTTGTCCCAAGAATACGTGTCTCGAGAATGTAAAGATGACATCCTGCTTGAGAACAAATCAAGTCGTAAAAAACATCATGAGACAAAATCAACCTTAGAATTTAGAAGAGAAAAAAACATATGCTAAGAAAAAAATTTTTCTATTCTTGATCCGTTTTATACAATATCTTGGCTTTAATGCAAACGCTGTCGCAGTTAATAATGATTATTACAAAAAAGAATCCTACGATGCGATAAAGTTAATACGTATGGAAATACAAAACTTGTCTACGAGCTATTGTACACAAGTCGTTTGGATGTAGTTACGGTTGAAACATTTTATTGCACGGAACAGCCACATCTTATAAATTACCTTAAAAGCCCTTTGCTATCTGAGATAGTTTTACCTTCCGGATTATCCTTTACGATACACAGCGTCACGATTCTAGTGAGAAAACTGTAACAACGTGGTACGATAAACTTAAAATAAAAACATAATTGTTCCCGTACGCAGCACACACACACACACACACAGACGCACACAGACGCACACATTAAGCATTTAAAATAATATTTATTTTTGTATTTATTTTTACGATCGAGAAAATGAACGATTAAATATAAAATTAAGAAATAAATATATTACGAAAAACGATTGATTACTTTTTATATATAAATATTTATTTAACAATAAAAGAAAGAGAACATAAATGACAACAAATTTCATATCATTTCGAAGAATTTTATAATCAGCAATTAAAAGTTTTGAATAGCAAGAATTAAGATGGCGAAACGTCGTTCTCATTGGGCGTTGGTCCAAGCGGGACTCGAAGGATATTACACTCTCGACGAATCGTACTCTCGCGTACCCTTGAAGGGTGCCGAAGGGAAACTTGGAAAGAGTTAGAACGACGTGGGGAGAATAGCGACGAGCAAATAATCGAGTTTAATTGCGAAACCGTCGGCATGATTTAATTACGCGGCGTAGCTAGCTCAGAATTAGATGTACATATATACCAAAAGACGTTCATATACCTTACCCTTATTTCTCGCTATCTTTCTTTTATCCTTCTTCTCTATAACGCGAGAACGTATAAAAATAAACATTATGTATAGAGGCTCAACGAATCGTGCTCTTTTTCTCATCTTTCTCTTCTATCCGTTTATTTAAAATCTTTTCTCGTTGAGGTTGTTTTCTTTTCTCTCCTAGCAATAGCTTATCTCGGCTTAACTCTCCTTGTATAATAATTTTTCACGAATGGTAATTGTGGATACTTAAACGTCACAACAAGATAATCAAATAATTTATAATCTATCAATTATAAATTCGTTAATATATTACAATCGTTGTTAGATTATTTGAAAAATTCAATTAAATTTTATTTAAATAAGAAATTTACTATACCACACACGCATATATATAAAGAGAATATAATCTCTTGGTTAAATGGTTAGAGGAAATTTGAAAATGTTGCGACGTTGCTAAACATCAATAGCAAGAAGAGCACTATTAATCTGATTTTTTCTACGAACAGTTAAGCGAGCGATAATCAAATTATTAGTCATTTGGTTTTATAGTGTATTATATTACTTTATTACTTTATTTTATTTGTTTATTTTTATTATATTACTTTATATGTTAATTACATTATTATTATCTGTTAATTATTTAAAAAGAGAGTTTGGAAAGAACAAGCTTTTAATGTCGTTTCTTTGTTTTTAGGTAAGATTTGTATTTAAAAAAGGTCAACGTTTAAATGTACAGAAAATTTCTAAATAGTTAACGAATAAACTATGATTTCAGCGCAACACATTTTTTTATTCGATCTAATAATACTAATAATAAATTCTTTATATATATTTTATATATTTCGATGTGTTCTTTTTCGAAAGAGAATATTTTTTCTATGGTACCAATACCTACTGTATCGAGATACGGAAAGAAGACCGGTACGGTCAGTCCTCAGGATATTGGTCGGGATATTCGAAATGGCCGTAGCAGTGGAACTAGCATTGACAGAGCATAAAACTGGTCGAGCGAGCGTCGCGTCCCTTTATCAAGGCACGTTCGGTCTGGGGAGGAGTTTTGGCGTGCTCGCGTGCTACCAAGTAACGATATCAGGACGAATCTCCTGTCGCAGGTTGGTCTCGCGCGAAACGCTGGCTCGCGTGTTGCCATGCTACTGCAGTCGGACAAAAAGCAAACAGATAAGCGTTCCTCTGCCTTAGAGACTTGGAAAAGGGTGAGGCGAAAGAAGGGTCTTGGTTAAAATAAGGGGAGGAGAGGGAGGACTCGTGAGGGTTCCCGACCAAACCGATATACTCTTGTTTGGTTTTCGAACGTATAACCCAAACGAGTCCACTCAAACAAACTCGCCCTTTTCTTGGCATTCCCTTCTTTCGTGATTTTCTGCGATATTCACGATTTTACCATGTCTTTCTTTCTTTTTCTCTCTCTCTGTCTCTTTCTCGAGACGTTAGCCAACTATAAGTCCTTCTCATTGAGATTCTTCAACATCCGTAGGTAGGTATACACCAGACAGGAAAAATTTGTCCAAGGAATGCAAAAATACTGAAAGAACTTTTTACCCGATTGCTTATCGTACGGCGCAACTTTTTCTTTATTTCGAGGGAAATCATGGGCTCGTTAACGAGCAACTGTATCGTTTCCCTTTTTTATCCACCAACTTTGTCCTTTTTTCTTATCCTTGACTTCTACCGATAATTTCATTCTTTCTACTTAATCCTTGTGCTTCTTCTAGGTATAACGTCTAGGAACGTTGAACTTTGGAATCTCGTTGAAAGAATTTCTTTTCTCGTCCCCTCTTTTCTTTTTATTTAAGACTTACAAGTTAAACGGAAGATCTTTATCGCGTTTGACGAGGGAATCGAGCTCTCAAGTGAGTGATAAAGATTTCAAGATATCTACTACGTCTAAACGTCAGCTGTTTCTCATGAATGATTACTTTCTCTTTCTCTTAAAAACAGTGAAAAAAATTATTTGATGTTTCATTCGATGACATACGAAAAGAAATACTTCCTCTTAGTTGGCCTTGTTATTCGAAGACAAGGACAATCAACAGAGAAAAGGGAGGACAAAGTTACATTGGTAAAGTTAGTAGAGAAGGAAGCGAGTTACAAGCGAGACACACGCACCACTCGGCCAACGTATTTTGGTTCGAGAGACGCTGACCTCTCTTGGTTTCCTTCTCTTATTCTCTTTTTCTCTCTTCCATCTTTACTCCTCCTACCCCATTCCCGACAACGACGACGTTCTCCTCGCCGCAACGTCTATCGCCTAGCGACGGATCCATTAGAGTCTTCGAGATAATCCGTCGCACTCCTTGCTACATTCGCTCGGAATAATCTTTCAACTACTTATATACGAAATACGTAAATATCTCTATCTACTTTTCTTCCCGTTAAACTTCTTTTTCTTTTTACTACAAATCTATAAATTATATTTTTTTGTTTTATTTTCTCTCTCTCTCTCTCTCTCTACGATATCAATTAAAAGAAAAGACGACAAAAAAATTAATTCCAATTCGTTTTTTATTCTAGCTTTTTGTTTTTAAATCCAACTGTTTAATTGATCAATCTTATAATTGACAGGTAAAAACATTTAAACGATTCTTAAAGCGTCGTTATTATTCCATTCGTTGAGTATCATGAATTGTAAATATCGTAATAACGAATGGTTAGTCGTATCTCTCACGGAGAAACAAGCCTCACCGTCGGATAAAGTCATTGGTAGGAGAAACGGACCGTTAAGTAATCTAATCTCGGCACGCGCATAACTTGAACGTGCTGGTAAGTTTGCTATTATGATACGTCGCTAACGTATCCGATCGTAACCAAGACATTAATGAAGTTCGTTAAGCTTTAAAAGGCGACCAAGTGCAAGAGGCTCGACGTAAAGTGGAGAACACTCGTTTTCACATAATAGCTCTTGCTGGCATTTCATTGCCATTTCATAACCGAGTTAAGATAATGCTACGAACTCCACCATTTCTTTATTTCCAACCATAGATATATCTGATCTTAAGATATAATCTTACTTGAAAAAAAATTCCATACACTATTCTATTAAGACATAATTTATCTTTTTATCTTAAATTCATCAATTTTTTTTAAATCCTCGAACCGTAGTTGTTATCGCGTGCGAATTTACATTACGATTTAAACGTTTCTGATTAGAATCTGGTAAGAAAATGAGAAAGTAACGCTATTAGAAATATTATTTCAAGAATTTATCGATTAATAAAGAGTTGATATTTAATCGAACTTGCAAAATTTCTATTACGATAGTCTCGGTTTGATTACGGAGACTATCGTATTCCGATATATGCTAAACAATGCGTGCAACGAAGTAAAAAGGAACGCGGTTACAATAAGAACGTTTTATCTTTCTATCGTATATCTAGATCGTCACTGTCTGTTTGAGCCGTCGGTAGCGTGACGACAAGCAGTGCACGCACTCGCTTAATTATATCCATTTGTGTGTATACCAGTGGCAATCTCCGGTTGACTTAGACGATTGCATACGTTATAAATTTTCAAGAACGAAACGAAGAAACTCAATTCGATGAAAGGAACAACACTTTTTCTCGAAAAATTTACATTAATGTTTAATTCTATGGGCAATGATTTTTAGTAATACCATTATTAAGCAAGTAAGTAAGTTTTTATGTAACAAAAGTTTATTAAAGTAAAACCAAAAATAAAAACAAATCTACTTTGTGTGGTATTATCTCAAAAAAAAAAAAAAGAAAATTCAATTTTAAACTCCAAGTGCATTGTAAAAATGTAACGAAAGTAGCGTTTACACGTTAACGATGACGTCGATTCTCGCAAACTAGCTATAAAATTGTACGAAGTAAAATATAAACGAGTGGGTACTCTTCGATAGGATTTTTCGCCTTTCCCTCGTTATTTTCGCACCCTCCTTCGGGCCACCGAATTCCAGTAAATCGCTGCTAACGGCAATAAACCTGCGAAGCTGCGAACGTCCAGCATTTATTATTGCTCTCGCGCGTGAAGTTTGATATCCCTATGCCGGTGAACGTAGGTAGGTACGTGGTGAACATGCACGCACGCATGCAAGAACGCGCACGCGTATCGAGACGAGAGAGAGAGAGAAATTCAGGAAGATAGAAGAGAGAGAGAGAGAGGAAGAGAAAGGGGAAGAGGGAAAGAGGAAATGTTGAGGGTGAGGTAGGAGGGTGGGTTTGGAGAGAAGCGAGGGCGCAGCAGTCACCGGTGGTGGTTCGGCAGAGAGCACACGAGAGGGATGAGTAGACTGTGTAGAAGAGAAAGAGAAAGATAGACAGAGAGAGAGAGAGGAGGAGAGAAAGCAAGAGAGATAGAGATAGACGAGGGGTTGAGGAGGGTGGGGCGTGCGCGCCTGCACCTCATAAACTTAAACGCTAATTAACCGGCGCTACGGCTACTGTTGCGTCCTACGTGCGTATGCTTCTCGTTCCTGCACACGAACGCACTTTGTCGTCTCTCTCTGTCTCTCTTTCTCTTTCTCTCTCTCTCTCTCTCTTTCTCTCTCTCTCTCTTTCTATCTGCTATCTCTCGCTCTTACTTCCAATGTTACACCGTACTAGAGTATATCCGCGCGAGGTGGCTGGTATTCTCTAGCGAGAGACGCGATGTTTATTGCTCGACTTCCCGTAAATTAGCTACGCCGCGAAACTATCCGCTTGTTTCCATTCGCTAGCGGTAGATACGTACCACCAAGCGTTAACTATACTTTCGGAAGACGGCATCTTCTCTCTCTCGAATTTTCCCTACTATTTGAAATCCATCGGGACCAAGACGTAATTCCTTTTGTTTCGAAAATAACTCTTTGAAAATGTTTTCAAACCTATCTTAAACGTGGAAGAAACAACTGTCCCGTGAGATCGATGATATCGGTACGTCATTTTATTCTTTATATGAATTATTTATAAAATCATATTATTTTCTTACGGTTGTTGGTGTAGTATAATGAAATAGAAGATTGTATACGTGTTTTGGGTTTTAGATCATTCAGAACTAATAGAAATCTTGGCTTTATGTTATTTATTAATAGATTTATAATACCTATTAGATATATCAACGTCTAATTGATTTTTATTCGCTTCCAGTCTACTTCGATTAGATGTTTTATTTCATGCGTGCAATAGCGAACTGTTGAATGTATTTAGTTTTTCATAAATGATGACATATTTCAAGTTGATATATCGATGAGTTAAAGTCCAACGTCGTTGAGAAAGTATCTACATAAATACCGGTAGATACGTTGAACTAAAGTAATGCAAACCAAACAAGATTGTCAAGCTTTTCACTTTCTGATATCGATGTAACGTAAAATGACATTATATCTATCTTAAAAATTTATGGTCGACCCATTGTTATAAATCCAACTAGTAAATAACTAACATGCAACCCATCTCTAGTCATTATCGATAATCATACCCTTCCGAAAACTATAATCGCTTTCTTTCAAAATTTATGATATTTCTTATGAAAGGGACAAACCGGAAACAAACCAAAAATTAGATAAAGTGTATTAATATAAATTTCATATATACAAATATACACACCAATACGTAAAAGTTATCTACTCACACAATCTCTACGTTTATCGGCTTTTAGAAAGGCGTTCACTTTTAGTATGAATGATCTTTAACACATGGCGAGGATTTAAAGCGGTCTAATTTCTTTACTCTTTCTTCTTCTCCTCTTTCTTTCTTGGATTTTTTTTTCTTTTTTTTAATATATTTTTTCTTCTGCATCGAAGAGAACTCGAACGGTCGACGACGTAGAACGTGACTCGTAGCGAGGCGTCAGGCCACGCTTTGTGATTTACGATTCCGGTCTCGTCAACGTTCCTCACGTACTTACTTACTTACTTACTTACTTACTTACTTACTTACATATTTATATACTTACTTATATACATTATATATGTATAAATATATCTATGTATGCGAAGCGTTTCTAAATGTCTCGCGAGTTGACGTACGAAAAATCTCACGAAAAACGTTGTGGGGTTTCAAGCATAGGAAGGGAGGAAAGGCGAGGAGGATTGGAGGAAGGAAAGGGTTGTGGAAGTAACAGTCGCGACTTGGATTTATTTACGGCAAGAAGAGTCAAGAGAGTTCCCGACGACGTAGTCGCCTAGCTACTACGGTTAAATCCTTTTAATGCGAACGACTGGGTACATTAATCATGTCGTGTTTCACTCCGGTCACTTCTACCGATCCTGGAAATAATCTCACGCAACATATTTCACGTGTACCTACTTCGAGTTAGACTTCCTTCGTGTTCCTAGGTATATACTTATAGGTAGATATCCTACTCTCTTTCAACCACGGGGCCGAGCACCGTATATGGTTGTTCGAGAATAGAATGAATTCTTAGACGGTTGATTCTAGAATATGGTAGGTAAATACGCGTAGAAATACGCAACTACATTAAGTAAAAGAAGAAAAATAAAAAGTAGAAGTAGAAGAAGTAATAGTAGTACGAATAATAACAAAAATCAATATGGCCGCTCGTAAATTTGGTCATATTGTAATCTTCCTATCTATCTAATCGAATAAACATTTTACTTTAATCCGTCGGCAACGTATCATAACTAATATAATAAGAAAAAGAGAAATAAGTATTTTTGTATTGTCTTAAATTACCTTTTCTTACTTTCTACAATGCATTTCAAGAATAACATATAACTATATTAAAAACCGACAGGAATCCAAACATGAATTTTTCCGGTACAACGTCAGATGCTATTAATGTGGCTAAACAAAAAAATAAAGAGAAATTGGAATTGTTTTTTAATTCGTCAATGATATATATAAATAAATTGTTCTTAACTCAACGATTTAACTAATAAAACTGTATACAGACTGCGCGCGCGCAGCTCGTGCATGTGCTTTGTGAGACACACGCGTGCGCGTAGAAAGATAGAAAGAGAGAGAGAGAAAGAGCAAGTAGTTTAAAGGTAGAAGAAGAAGTAGAAGAAGAAGTAGAAGAAGATATACAAGATCATATATATATATGAATGTAAATTGTAAAGAGAGAAAAAGATACGCTATCTCTAACATATACACGTGCAACGTGTCACTCTATGCGTACACATTCGTCGGTTTGTCTAGTCATGCAACGTGCAACAACAAACAACACGAGCTAAAAAAAGAACTCTTCTTGTCTCGCATCGTTAATCCCAATAAAAAGGGGATGCAATAATCATGGCTGCCACGCACGTACGCGGGCGATAGACATCCTTTATTCCAGGCTTACGAATATTTATCTGGATTCGACGTTAGTATCAAAAATAAATCGCTTTAGGATGTAGCTTCTGGTCACTGGCACGTGCTGTTATACACCTGTGCTAGATTTAGACAGGTACTGTTCACGAATTTCCTCGATTAACACACGAAAATGCTTGACGCGTGTCAAGCGCGCGAGAACAGTAAAGCGGACAACATGGCGACGCGCGTCCTGCGCAAGTTCCTTGGAACTCTTCTCTCTCGTTCCCCAAACTTGGCGCCAACCGAAAGTCACGTGTAAGAGAAGGACAGGAGGATACGCGTAGCAGCAGATAGAAAGAGAGGGAGAATAAGAGAGAGATAGGATGCAGCGCCGTTGTTGGTCGATGAGTCGCGTTGCTCGCAACCAACCGCGATGTGGCGCGACAGGCACCCAACTCCCATAGTGGGAGAAAGAAATCCAACATGGCCGTTCGTCTGCGTCGCGTCTAACTCCATCCGAATAGTTGCCGTACTAAGCAGATTTAATCCTAAATATTTGTATATTTTCTTACATTCGCGATTAAAGGCGATCGCATTGATCCTAAACGATGTCAGCATCCATTCAAATCTGGTACGTAAAGGTTACCAAAGGCATTTATTCGCAATACCGTGAGTGCTCGCTGTCTGCTTGCTCCCTTCGATGTGCGCGTGTTCGTACGTGTGTGTCTCTATATATAACGTCTCTTTCTCTCTCTCTCTCTCTCTCTCTTATTCACCCTCTCCCTCTGTCTGCCTTTCTGTGTATGTCCCTAGTGAGTATGATTAACGGTTACTTCTTTCTTTAATATTCTTACAAGAGAAAATTGTATCGATTTTTATTATAACTTTCAACTACAAATTTGTTAATTTCTTTTTTTTTTCTTTTCCTTGGAATTATTTTCAAACGGCACTTGTGTGTTTATTTTCTTTTTTCGAAATAATTATATACCTTTGTCGAGTTTTATTGGCTTACAAACATTTATAATATTTGTCTGATAAAAATGGCAATTTTTGCTTACTCGCTAATTGTTGATTTTCCTCCAATTAGAAAGTAGTATAGTTGTACTCGTGTGTTACATTTAACTGCGAAGTATTTCGCGTGGTTGACTGGATCAACAAGTGTCTTACGTGTATCGTGTGTACCTACGTGCTTATCCGAATGCGTATTCTCGTGAATTCGCAAGCGCAGCCTCCGTTTAAAAGTTTAATTTCGCGTTGAAATTCTAAAGAAGAAACGAACCGTGGAAATAGCGTTAAACGCGACGTTTTTTCTGTGTATCTCCGTATAGGATATTACCACCAAATTGTTAGCATGAAGTTTCTTTCTCTTTCTCTCTCTCTCTTTCTCTCTTTTTTCACCGACACGATTTGTGTAACGTGCGTTAGCATTTTAATTGGCTAGTTATCGCCGTTGCATTCTTAAATTTGCCGATGTAAAAACGAAGGGACATTTTTTTTCCTCCATTTTCTTTATTTTCTTCCGTCGTTACCTTTTCCTTTATTTTCTTATAAAAATTCAATAGTAATCGCAAACGCGACATCTTGCACGTTTATCTCTTTTATCGGCGATGCTCGCGCAATCACAACGAAATTAAATGAAAATCATGCCACCACATACAGTATATATATATATATATATATATATATATTATATAGTTATATACTTATGTATACCTACTCCTATTTCCATTTAACGGGCTGTACCTATCCGATTAGAATCGCGGCAAGTGCTTCTTGTTTCGCGCGAAATCTTAAAGCAATAAATTATGAAGTAACTATAGACGGTACTAGCTACGAGACGACCGACGACCGGAAGCTATCTCGATAAAGATTAAACGCTTTTACCAATAAAACCGCTCTTACTATTTCCTTACTTCGTCGTTAAGGACGCCTCGCGTGACTTGAAACGGTATAACGAAGTCGAGAGAATAATTTCGTAGGAGGCACACGGTCGTCGGTTTAATACCATATCATTCTTATTATTCATGAACAATTATGGCCTCGGTGAAGCGTCGAAGAACACGAGAACAAGTAAAACGAACGAATGAACAAACGAACGAATGAACGAACGAATGCGTGATGCGTAAGCAGACATTGACTTGTAAGTTCCCTGAGGATCGTTGGACTTGAATTTACTTAATTAAATATAACTCCTCCTTATTTTCCTTCCCATCCTACTAATGCAAGCTCAGTAAAAAGGAGCGAATAATGATTTGCATAAGTGCTTCAATTCTTAGGTATTATGCGTACCGATTTAGAAACAATCTCGCAGCTCGATAAAGATAATCATTTTTGATTTTCAATTAGCCAATCTGTAACGACGATAAAAACTGCTATTATTAACTATAAACGCACAATTTAATTATTGTGCCGATCGCAGGACATGACAAACTTCTACAGACTTATGAATAATAAATGTGAAATCAATTTTCTTTAAGTTATGATGCATTTTTTTGTTCTATTTTTATCCTCCACTAGCTAACTTAAACACTTACACGACTTTGCAGAATAACTCGCGGCCGTCGGACAGTCGACTTTTTCAAACGCATACGTTCGCTGTCCCTTTTGGTCTCTTTGATATTTTTCTTTTTCTCTTTAATGTTTGTATGATTTAATTCTAGGAAAATAAAAATCGATTCATCGAAGGATCTCAAAATTTCTATCATTTTCTTATAATAATTCCTAAAATATTCCAATAGTATTTTTCATTAATATATTATTAATATATTTATTATAAATTGTAGAAATATATGTAAAATATAGATCAAATAAAATATCACAAGACTACAATGCGATGATTAAATAAATGTTTATTCTCAAAATATTTTCAAACTAGAAAAAATTTGATCGAGAATTTTGAAGACATCCGGCGGATTTTCTATTGGAATATTCCAAGCAGTTCCATTTCTTTGTCTTTATTTGTAAAAAGAAAATAAAGAAAAAATGATTAAAAGAGAAGTAAAGAAAATTCGTGGAACGCGCGAGAGACTGTTTACGGTCGATGTTCACAAGCGATGCATCGAAAGGCACGCCAGCGGTCAGAAACCGACGCTTAATTGAAAGATTGATCTCCCTGGCGGAACTAAGAACACTCTCTTTTTCTTTCTATCTTTCTATTTCTCTGTTTTTCTCTCTCTTTCTCTCTCTATCTTTCTCTTTCTCCTTCTCCCTGTAATCGCAAAGCAATGTGCAGTTGTATGTTGAACCGTCGTGTCTTGCTACATCCCCAATGCCTTGGCGTTTCTCTATCTACGAACTATCTCAATAACTCACGCACATGCGGATACTCGTTAGACGAGGAGTAGAAGAAGAAGAACAGAAAGAGAGAGAGAGAGAGAGAGAAAAAGAGAAAAAGAGAGGAATTGCGAGTGGGAGAAAAGGCAAACGGAATAATGGATAGGAGAGAAACGTGAGGGACGTCTCGACGTGAACGAGATAAGACAGCCCTCTTCTACTCTAGCAAGAGAGGAGGGCTTTTCCAACGACCGAATCTTCTACGTGGTATAAACGTGTGTATGTGTATATGTTTGTGCGGATGTGTGTACGAAAGTGTGTAAGTTGTAACTCCCCGAAATCAATTTAGAGAACATTCTGAGATAACTGAATAATATACCCTACCTATCGTCCTCTTTTCTCTATTTTTATCCATCGTTCTTTTTTATTATTTTTTTTTTATTTTTTAATTTATTATTTCGACCTTACGCTCGCGAGATCGTTTTTGAATGTTCCCAAATGTTTAGCAACGAAAAGAAAAAAAAGATAAAATAAAGAAACCATTCAGATAACTTGGTCGATACGGTGTTACTTTTGAATGAAATAAATCATGCCTCTTTAAGTTTCTTTTTATTACGTAGATAAAACACACACACACACACGCACGTGTCGCAATATTCTCATTGTCTTTTACTTCCAGCCGAGAGACTCGTAGACAAGTCGAATGACTAGACAAGGCCGCGACGAGAATCGCACGATAATGACCCACCATTTGCTTGGCAGAACGTCTGTTAGCTTCGTGGTTCGTTAAACCTTAGATAAATTAGCTACATTAAGCACTCTTAACGATAGTCCCGATCGATGCGATCGTATCTTCGGAACCTTCAAAGAAATATTTATCATATCAGCTATGGCAATTAATCGTAAGATTTCTTTACTTATTCATATATACTTTATAACTTTCTCTCTCTCTCTTTTTCTCAGTCTTCCTTTCGTAAAGCCACTATTTCTTTCTTTCATTCATACTATCTATATATTACAACTCTTGATCCTTCTCGTATATACATCCAATTAAAGCGATATTAAAAGGAAGATATTAAATAAGTACCTGTACCATAGAGTATCTATAGGAAACTGAAATAACAAGGAACTGAATAAACAATTGCATGCACCTTCTAACCTTTTCTATCGTTAAAAAAAAAAAACAACACACATATCTATAGGTACCTATAAATAATCCGATATAATCCATCAAATTATCGTAAAAATATCTATGTCCAGATCACGTACTCTCAATATTTAGTTATTTCGTCTGCTTCTCTCTCTCTCTCTTTCTCTTTTTTTCTATTTTTCTCTTGTTCTATATTTCTTTTTCTTTCTCTATCGTAAAACGTGAATGAGCTTCCTTCCTGTAAGAATATAAATGCGCGCGAACAATGTCTCCCATGAGAGGGACGGAGGAGGGTCTACTCGCGCGTACATACGTATTTACGTTGGATAAAACTGGGCCTCTCTCCTTCTTTCTAGAAGAGGGCGAAGAGGGTAAAAGACAAGGAATAAGAAGGTGGAGGAGGAGGTAAACGGAGGAGGAGAGTCAACGCCTGGAGGGGCCTTCGGGGCCTGCATTGAGTTGTAAAAGCGTTCGTTCGGTCTCGCCGCCGGGCGGCATGGTCGCTTATGTAAAGGCCGGCTACATGCCGCGTGATGAGTGGATGCTGTTCCAAGCGTTTCTTCTTTTAACTCTTTGCTCTCGCTTTTGCACTCTTACCTGTCGGTCGGTTATGTACGCAAGGGAAGATCGCGAGTTTTCTCTCTCTCTCTTTCTCTCTTTCTCTGTCTTATTTTTTCTATCTTATTTTCTTTCTACTACATATGCGTGAGTACCTATATGTACTTTTACATACCTCTCTTTCTTTTTTTACTTAAAGCCCCCTCTCCTCAATCATTCTTCGAAACCCCTTACGGTTTACAACATCGATGATCTTCTCTTTCTCTCTCTTACTCTCGCTCTTTCTCTTCTTACGACTGTTTATTACTCGGCCACGTTCCTTCCTTCCACTCCTCGCGTGTCCTACTCTCATAAGCTCTGACATCCGATGCGTTATTATATTTTTTCAGACCGGAAAAATGTTATGTTGATCGTTCAACAGGGCTAAACGATTCGATGCTCCGGAGAAAACTCAAGCTACGAGAAAGCTTCCGAGAGAAACTAGCGCGTGATCTTTAATGCTATAACGTTGAACGATAAAAAAAAATATCTTCTAAAAGATGCTATAAGTTTTCTGGGGATGCTCGATTCAGAGCTTTGCTTTAAATCATAGGTACCTATCTATGCGTCCGGTAAAACGAGTTTCTATTTTCGAAGCAACGCTGAGATCGCTGACAGACAAATAGTATTTTCAAACGGAAGATGTGTTTTTTCACGTGAGAGGGGAAAGAAACGAAACGGGCTAACATAATGTAGCCATAACGGAGGGTTAGAATTTTTTTTTCCTACGAGATCTCCGATTCCTCGGGATAAGGACTTACAAGTCCGATGGTTGACATTGATTTTGCCAAGGAGTCAACGATTTCTTTTTCTTCTTCTTTATTTTCTACGTTTTTTATTGCTTTTTTTCTTCTCTATTCTTCTCTTTTCTTTTCTTTTCTTTCTTTTCCATTTTTTTTCCATTTTATGTTTTGCTCGTTTCTTTTCTTTTCACCAACGTGTACACGAGCTCGTTTGAGACGAGAGGAATCCTCCGGTTAAACTTTGGACATAAATCTAACGTCCGAGGACGTGAGATTTTTAATGACGAAGTTTCTCTCGGGAGGGACTATCCTCTCGCGTTGTTTTCGGCTTAACGGTCTGACGCATCTTGCCGAAGGTGAAGAATGCGACGCCAGACGCGAATGTATCCCTATCGCGGTATCCGGTCTTTCAGGAACGAAGCATTTCGTTGTTATCACGATGAGGAACGGGGATGTCGGTTTTAAGCAAGATGCCGGGACTCGCTCTCCGAATGACCCATGGTGTTTCGAACGTGTGCTGTTTTTACCTTCCCCCAACCTTCGCCCTTCTTAACTCTCCTCGAATTCAACGGGTATCGGAGAGGAGAAGGATGGGAGGGAGTTATAGCGAGAAAAAAAAATAGGACACGATTGTCGAATCCGACGATGATACAAATTTTCCTAGAGACTTAAAACATTGGTAGTAGGTACATACATACAAGTTAAAGGGGAAAGAAATAGAGGATTTGAGTAATTTCGAGTAACAACGGTAGACGTCGTTTTTATCGGCAATTTATCGGCTATCGAATAAAGAGTAGTTACGAGGACGATAGGACGACGATGGTATCGCCGGTGTCATAGTTGGGCGGGAAATTGGCGTTCTTCCTATATCTCTTCGTGCGGAGCAGGTAGGCAAGTTGGATATGGTCGGTGTGGTTAGTCGGAAGGAGAGGGAAAAAAGGGTAACCAGAGGAGGGGGAAGCGATGACGAGAGAGAGCGAACCGGTTATGGGCGAGGCCCTTTGGACTTTCTTCGTATTCTTGTTTCCTGTTCTCGGAGACTGATGAAGGGTGGGGGAGAGGACAGAGAGAAGGAAGCGAGCAGTAGAAGAAAGAGAAGAAGAAGAAGAAGAAGAGAAAGGAGGAGGAGGAACAAGCGGAGAGAGGGGGATGAGGGTCGAAGGAGATGTGGTTGCCGGAGAAGAAGGCTATACCAAGTATGGTGGCAAAGAGGATGATGGGGCATCGGAAGAAGAAGAAGGAGAGCGAGACTAAGAGCGAGAGAGAGAGCGAGAGAGAGAGAGATAGAGAGAAGGAAAGAAAGAAGAGGGCAGCCAAGAGGATGGGATGAGGAATTCTCGTTGGCTTTCGCTTCGATGTCTTTATACGCGCGGCTCTTGTATGGCCGTGGGACATATATCTGTCTCGCGAGAGCGAGGCGCGCCGCCAAAAAATCAGATCGAGTGTAAAAATCGCATAAACTCGTCCTGCAGACTCGAGAGCTATGTCCGCCCGGTTGGCTCTCGTTCGGAGCTGTAGGGCCCCCTTTCCCCTTCGGCCCCGTACTCAACAAACCCCCCTTCTTCGTTCTCGGACCACCTACCCCCTTCTTCCTCCTCCTTCTCCTCCTTCTCCACCACCACCTTATTTACCTCCACCTCCTTCCGCAGACTCGCGGCCGCGTAGTCCTTTTTCTCAGTCTTTCTCTTTGCAGCTGGGGCCTGCTACACGGGCTAGCAGCTCGCATGACTCCACCTCGAGTGGAAGAGGACAAGGAGGAGGAGGAGGCCGATCACCTCCCATATTTCCTCTTATTCTCCTTGTCCGGAGCAAACGAGAAAGTTATGCGGTTAGCCGCGCTTATGAAAGATCCGCGCTCTTTATCGACGAGCAAAGTGCTCGCGTTCGCGTGCTATCATCGCGGACGGAACATCCCGAGCTAAATAATTTCCTCTTGGCTGCTGTGTGTATCTTTCTACTCTATCTCTTTTTTCTTTCTCTTTCTTTAATCGTTTTCACTCATGCTACTCTTTCTTCCTACGTTCTCTCCATCTAAGAAGCGCGCACGTGTTAACGCTCGACGTTAATGAAGCGGTCGGCATTAATAAGGCAATATTTCAACGTTCGGATTTTATCGCGACCTTGAAGCTACCGGTCTCTCTCTCTCTCTCTCTCGTTTCTCAACTCGCACGATTCACTCCACGTCGTCGTCGTCGTTGTCGTCGTTGTCGTAGTCGTAGTCGTCGGATTTCTTTTCTTTAGGATCCTTCGACGAGTCAGCCATTAAATAGCCCCCTCAAACGCTTTCCCACGCGACTAGAAGTATAGCGATAAATCACGTTGATGCTCGCGTTACCATTAGGCGGTACACATTGCGATTATGCCAAAGATTTACGTCGATAATAGATAGAAAAGAAAACAAAAGAAAAGAAATAATAAAACAAGTTTAACTCTCATCAACGTGAACGACCAGAAGTTCTTCTATCTCTCCTCCTCACTTTTCTACTTCCGGCCACGAAAGCGAAGCGTTACAAGGTAGTAGCTCGTTAAAGAGCGTCGATCGAAGCTGCCTTTGAGTTTAGTTTGATTCGAACGTAACGAGACCGAACGTATATGGCCACTTCCACGGAAGCCGTGTCTCTACTTCCAACCCCTGTAAGAATTCTACCTCATTCTCTTTCTCTCTCTCTCTCTCTCTCTTTTTCTCTTTCCCTCTTCCTCTCTTTCTCATTCGAGTCAACGTGCACGGCGCACTTTCCACGATCGATCTCACAGTACGATACGCGCCAGTTCCACCAGCCACCAAGGGGAACTATCGAACATTGGCGAGGGACTCGAGGCAATTACCCTTCCCAGGGTAACTCGTAACAGAGGCGCACGAGCAACGCCAAAGCATGTTCAAGTATAACTTTGTGTATCCGAGATAGAGAGAAAGAGAAAGAGAGAGAAAGAGAAAGAGAGAGAAAGAGAGAGAAAGGAAACGATAGAAAAAGAGAAAGAGAGAGGAAGAAAAAAAAGAGAGAGTTGGGTCCATGGGCCTCTCCAGCAGCGCAGAAACGCCGGCAGAACTTGCGCTGCCGTTTGCAGAAGCTCCAGCAGGATGTACCGAGGAGCAAAGAGTGCACTCGTTGCGATGCACCTCCTAACGAGCTCGCTTTGTTTTGCGGCGCATGCATGTGCATGGCGAATGCGCGATCCTCCTATAAGCCTTGCGCTCTCTCTCTCTCTCTCTCTCTCTCTCTTTTTCTCTGTCTTTCTTATTCTCTCTGTATATGTAGAGGTATACATACATATATATCTACCTACCGACATACAATGTATGCACATACGGAATATAAGCGATCAGCCCACCTGTACGGGGTGTCCTATTTCGAGTCTACCCTCCGGCTTTAATCGTAGCTTCCGCGTAGGACCAATCTCTCCCTTTCTTCTTCTTATTTCTTCCTCTTTGTAATCCGAGAAATCGAGACTCGCTTTGAACTGGTCCGTTTTTTATGTTCCATGTTCGTGGAAGGAGAAACAATGAGGTGCAGGTTTAAAAAATCAGTTAGTTTGTAGATTTTGTTTTTTAAAGGATATCTACAAATACCTTTTAAGGATAAAACTTAATAAGCATTGGACTTTTATATACGGAATTAAAATAAATTTAATCTATTCCCACACATAAATTATTCTGTCTTCTTTTGTTGTTCTCATATTGACGAAATCCGTACGTGATTTCGATCTAAAACGGTCGGTGAGGTTCTCTCATAAATTCTATGTTAACCTTAGCGAGAATCGAGCTTTATCCTTGAATCTTTGAAGTTGAATTTTGCGAGAAGATTCACACGGTTTCTCATCGTCACGGTACACGTACCTATACCTCACTCACGTAAGTATCTACGTACGTAAGAAGGTATAAGAAAACGTTCCTTTGCGCGGCACCTTAATCGAAGTGAAAGAAGAAACGAAAAATACGATCGTACGTGGGCGACACCCGGTATATTCACTGCGAGTACGCCGGTGTATAGAGATAGGGAGACAGAGGGAGACCGGTTCCATACATGGCTCCCGAAGGCTTCTTCTTGCGCTAAGACCGCAAGAGAGAGACAAGCATCAGCTGCCGTTTCCCTCCGCTAATGAGATGGAATTGGACGTGGCCGAGATTTTTCTAGAATCGTTCACCGCCGCGAAGAGAGGCGAATCGAACCGGGTCCCGGTTGCGTGCGTTCAACATACGTGGAAAGGAGGGTTGAGGGGAATCGGTTCCCCGAGTTCTAGTTCGCGACATTCCCGCGAGCCTAAGCGGCGGCGCTCTTTGATACGAATCGTTTAATTGTGCCCCATTAGCCCCCGAGTCTGACCACCCCTCTTTCCTTTTCTTTCTTACCAATGTTGTATCTACGTGGTACGAGTGAGAGAAAATAAGGAAAGACGGGACCCGATAGGGAAGAAGAAGAAGAAGAAGAAGAAGACGATGAAGAAGGAAAGAAAGAAAGAAAGAAAAAATGAAAAGAAAGAAGGGAAGAGAGCCCGATCCTTTTGCTCGTTTGCGCTTCTCTTCGTCGTTCGTTTGTTCACTCGCATCCACCACCACCACCACCACCACCATTCGTCCTCAGCTTTTCTTTTCTCGTTCTTCTTTCGCCCTGGTACGCGAAGAGGGCCCTCGTTCAGCTTTTTCTCGCCAACTCTCGACAACGTAAGGAACGTTCTCCTTCTTCGTCTCTTCGTCGTTGTTGTCTTTGTTGTTGTCGGACCACGGCCATTGGGAATAAGGTACGTGACGAGACGCCGCCATAACCGACGGTCAAGCCCGGCCTACCACTTTTTCCGAGCTGCCCCGAATACCGCATTTCCAAAAGGCCCTCCTTGGTAAAGCCCTCTACGCCCCTTTTGCGACCTTTTCGAGATGCTCATTTCTTTTCCTTCTTCTTACGCGCCGCAAGCGAAATTACTCGAATACGCCGCTTATCGTGATTCCATTCGTGTAATTAACGAACACGTAAATGCATACTACGATCTATCCTTCTTCAATAACATAATATACCTTACCCTCTAAAGTCACTTACTACCAACTCTAACCATTAACTTTATTTTAATTGACGATGTTATCTAATTAAAGTAATAAAGAAAATAAAAAAAATTGGATAAACAGAAACATTGCCGACCAATAAAAACTATCGAATCATGGAGAGGTAGAAAAAAAAACCCCATAGGTATACGTTTCTAATAATTAATAACATAAATCCAAAAATAGTAGCAATGATCGACTTACTCATTCCATTAACGTCGAGATCATCAGATTTAATCGACGTTACGTGGAAAAATCGCGATCTAAGAATCCGTCATTTCTTCGCGAATCGATTGCTATCGAGTAGTATAACGCCTTTTCGAAACACGTGTTCGTATATACGACTATCGAATAAAAATAAGCACGGTTGAATGTTTCTTCCTGAAACAGCAATCTTCTTCGATTTCGTCTTCGATCGTACTTCTTCGTACTCTCTCTCTCTCTCTCTCTCTCTCTCTCTCTCTCTCTCTCTCTCTCTCTCTCTCTCTCACTCTCTTATACCCATACACACACACACACACACACACACTCGTCTCTTCTTCGTTAACGACTCGCAGCAAAGCTGCCACGAATGAAGCTATGCGCTGTGGAACGCGTAACGAGCGTACGTGCGATCGGTCCAGATAATCTGCCCTACTCCGTATACGTCGCATTAACTTTAACGATCGTCCGAATGGCGCGCGGCCGATCAAGACACCGCACCTGATAGTCCAGCACAAAGAACTGAATACTTGATCTTAGCATTCACTTTATACTCGAAATTTTCTTCCTCTCTTCAATAACCATTAAACTTCATTAACTTCAAACGTAATGGGAAAAGTATATGTAATTTTGGAAAAAAAAATATTTTTTTATTTCTCCTTCGAACTAACATTTGACCTGGTATAATTTCAACTTTTATCACGTATTATATCTTTTCTTTATTACTATCATATTATTATAACGATTTTACGATGCTGCAACTACAAAATTTTGCTTATATCAATTACGTAACATAAGTTTTTCGTATTTGCTATGTACTAACGTTATTTATTTCTTTTATTGTTACAGGTAAGGACGTGATTTCTTCTTTTTAAGATAAGAAAAATCGAGACGATGCTATTTACGTAAGTAGGTAACCGAGTATTAATGAATTACGATGGAAACATTTGATCGTTTAATATTCAATTGAATAATTAATCATCTTGAGTAAATGAATAGTTTTTCAATCGATCAGATAAGGAAGAAAATCTAAGTGAAAAGGTGCGAACGAAGGTGGTTAATGTCGAGAAGGTGGGCTTTATAAAGCGTAAAGCGAGGTAGTGCTCGTTGAAGGCGGCTGGACGGTAGCTAGTGAAGATTTACTGGCTGCTCTATCTTAGCACGCTTTGGTTGAACGGCGCAACACGTCGGATCCCATCGGCAATGGGATTATATCGCGTTGAAGGTGCCTCCTTGTATCGTATCAAGATAGGTAGATAGCGTATTCTTGACTCTTCTCTCTTTCTCTTTCTATCTTGAATTTTCTCAGAGAGTGCACGAGCAATCCTCTTGGTTGGAAGAAGCGATGCTGAGAGAGGGACAACAGAGCTCGTGTCTTACCTTCGCTCACGCTGCATGAGTTCCGTGACGCTCATCCTCGATCTCTCTTTCTTTTTATTTCTCTCTCTCTCTCTCTTTCTCTTTTACTCACTCCCTACTTCGCAACCCTCTTTCGTCTCCTCAAGCTCGTTATCCACCTTCTTCTTTCCAGGTCCTTTTATTTTCTCTCGATTCTGGGAAGCATCGCGCGAACGCCAGGTGGTGTGGGAAGGGTACGGAGAAAGAAACACGTACACGAACTCGTACACGACGAGAAGGATAAAAGAAAAGAAAAGAAGAAAGAGAGAGGGAGAGAGAGAGAGAGAGAAATAACATAGCGGCAAAATGAAGAGAGACAGTTGGGACAGTGGGGATCTATAAAACATCTCAGTGATTTAATTGCGTCCGTACGCCTCTGAACGGTCTTTTACTTTCCAGCAATTTGCTGTCCAAGCCAGTGGGAGGGCAAAGAGAAAAGAAGAGAGGAGAGGAGTAAAGAGGATAAAATAAAGGTCTAACCGTTCGATGCCCTTCCTCTAACGTGCGAGGACTTCCTCCGAAAATCGATTGCTTGACCGTTACTAAAAACTTGATCTCGCGTGTCTCCTCGACTTGGGACGACGATTCAATATCGATTCGCCGGACGGTTAATGAGCTATCGTACATGGCTCTGTCGTAATTAAGCGGTCTTTTGGATCGGATCGGTTCGTTTAATAAAAAGCAATACGAGAGAACCAATCGTGTTCTTCTCTTGAAGAAAATTCTTTAAACGAGGCACGTTCTCGCGAGTTTCGTGAAAAACTCAAACTACTCGTATACCAATATAAGACTTTACTACTTACCTACGTTTAAAGATCTTAGAGAAAGAGAAATTCTATCGTAACCATTGTATCGTATATCGAGGGCGATAATAGAGCCATTTTCACGGATCGGTATCGGTTCGACGATGACCACGACTTAATTAACGTTCGCCGGCTAAACGTTAGATCTTTAACTGTGCTAAATAAATAATAATCATTTGGCCGAAAAATGCCGGAACATCCCTCCGATGATTATCTGCTCGTAAATCCAGGCATAAAGATATCGCGGGTAAATTGCGAGTCGGAAGAAGCTCGAGAGAAAAAGAGAGAGAAAGTGAGAGAAAGAAAGATAGTAAGAGAATGAAAGAAAGAAGGAAAAGAACGATAGCTAGTAGGCGACCCAGACGCCACGTTCGGTCCAAGTATTACGATGCGGCAGCGGCACGTTGGTATTGCGATATCGTCTATATAGACGGGGCGGCAACAGACCAATCACGCGCCGGCTACTAATTTGCTGGGCTCAAACAGCTGCCGTTCTGCCGCCTATGCGAAAGCTCAGGACTCTCGGCTTATGCTCTTCGCTATATCTCTCAACCCTTCTCGATCCTCGATCCTCGATCCTCCTGTTGGATTCGATCCCCTTTGGACTCACGCTGGGCTATTCGATCGCAGTTGTGGCCTTCTTCTTCTTGCTCCTTCTTCTGGTTTTATTCGCTTCTTCTCATCCTTCTCATCCTCCTTCTCTTCTACTTATTCTTATTCTTCTTCTTCTTCTTCTTCTCGACATCGTCGTCGTCCTTTTCCTCCTCCTCCACTTTCTTCATCTTCTTCTTCTCAGCTCGGTACTACCTACTATCTAACCGATACCCGGACAAAACATTTCTTAATTAGGTTTCGTTCGTTCGACCAGAAACGTCCATCCGGATCTTTCGGAGTGATCCGACTACCTCCGCTACTCTCAAAGATTATTTATTTATTTTTCATCGTTTTGGTCTCATCGTGCATGCGTGCATCGTTGCCCATCCAAGTATCGTTCTCTAACGATCGATTTATACCAAACGTCTCCTTCTTATTTTCAACTAGTATTTTTTCCCTTTTACCAATTGCATTAATGTTGAATCAATTTAACGTTCTTTAGTAATCAAAGTAAGAATAATAAATTTAAATTGAAAACGTTAATGAATACTTTCTTGTAACTCGAAATGAATAAAAAAAGAAAATATTCGTGCTGATTAAGTAAGCGTTTACTTGTTATCTATATTAATTATGTTAGGTATAGCTCCTCCTTGTTTAGTTACCGAACATTTCTTGGAAATTTGCTAACTATGGACTGCTTTATACGACATCGCGCTTGTGACTCACGCGAATTGCATTTCGTGCACCGTGAACTTCGCCGCTCTATGCGATTAACGACCGTTAACAGTTTTGCGTCCCAACGTTCTCGTAATTCAGAATGTCTGACAGTAGCCCTCGCGCAACGCGAGCCCACGCAAACTACAGCCGCGTGAATAACGACACCACGGATATCACTCTCGCGATATAATGAAATCCGGAGGCTAAAGGTTGTTTCTTACCTTTGCTCTTTCTAGTTTTCTTTATCCTTCTTTTCCTCTTTCTCTTTCTCTTCTCTATTTAAAATATTGACCTCGCTCGAGGAACTCGAATAATATCGATAGACCGTTTAAAAACAGAATAGAAATAAAGAAACAAAAAGGTAAAAATAATTGTATCAATATGATTGAACATTCACGGAGTTAACATATAGGTACTGTATAAAAGATGACACATTCCGAAACGTATAATATTCTATCTAACAAATTACAATTACAAAACCACAAATTCACTTTACTCGAAATCGAGGAGGGATTGAATATTTTATTAGAAATACAAAATGTAAATGTCGTTATTTGAATGAAATTTATCGTTCCAATGAAAACACGTGTGGAGATTTCATTTATACTATCAGAAATACGTTTTATCGTGTTGAATTTGCTCCGGAGCCATCAAACGATGTTCACGCGAATTGGCAATTTTGGTACAAGCGATTACGTTCGAGTCGCGATAATAGAGGCGTGGAATACACGTTGAATTGTCAGCTGCCGTCGATGTTCAGAGTTTTGATGCGTAGTAGGTACATACTCTCGTACATTTGAGGTGGGGCAGGGGGATACATTTATATTCCATCCTTGACCCTACCTAACACGATGGGGTTCGAGAAAGCACCTCCCCCATGGAACAGAGTCTATGGCGGCTACCATCGGCTTTCTCCTCCTTTGTTCGATGCATTTTTTTTTTGCTTCCTTTTTTTTTTATTTCTTTTCCTATTCCTTTTTCTTTTCCTTTTTCCTTTTTTTCTTTCAGTTTTTTATTCTCTCTTCTTCTTACCTGCCTCCTTTTGCCGTCTTCTTAAAGCAACGACGTTCCTTGCATTGTTTCGTAACTTTCACCCGTATTTTCTTGCATGTACCTTAGCAGTTCCAAGCTAAAAAGCCGTGAAAAAGAGGGACGAAAAAAGCACGTCACAAAGGATCTTATTTACGACGATGGGTTTGCGCGAACTCGAGAAACCGTTTCGCGTTTGTGCATTCTTTACTTTCGTATGACTGAATTACGGTGATAAAACTGTGTATATCAACCATCCTTACTGTAAGATTTCTTTTTATACTTTCTTCCTTTATTTTTTTCTCTCTCTCTAAATAATTACATCATTTCTCTTATATCGATCGATTATTTAATATTTTTCGAGTTGTTTAAACAAAAATATAAAATATTTGATTTTAATAGACATTCGTAAACTGTCATTACAAAAAATAGAAAACTAATCGATTAGAAATTTCGTTAGAAGAACGTTGACGTTTATTTCAACAACGATTAATATCTTCTATCATTTAATCGTCCGCGTCGAATCTTCTAATTTGAGTCGGTCCTCTTAATTGACGCGAAATTTCGTACCGAAATATTAGAGGCGCCTGAGGGATGCGAGTAATCCAATAAACGGCATCGATCTTCTGGACATTTAGACCATTAGAGGCGTTCGTCGGTTTATAGGCCTACTACTACACATATATATCTATGTGTATCTAAGTTCTCTGTGATACGTCATTACCCACGAGGATTCTCTACTCGTCTCCGATCTTCTCCAACTCTCTCTCTCGCTCTCCATCAACCCTCTTTCACTCTATCTCACTCTCTTGCTCTCTCTCTTTCTCTCTCTCTCTCTCTCTCTACTATTCGACTTTACTCAAATTATCTTTCCGTAAATACACAAGCCTAACTTATATAAAGAGGTAGGAACACGCGAAAGTTAGTTAACAAAGTTCGACTTGTAGGAGTATAACTACTTCTCTACCTTAACAAAAGCTTAATCCTCATCCCTTATTAAATTTTCCTTAGTATCTTCCTACCTACCTACCTACCTACCTACCTACAAACCAACCACGTACTAACGTTTTTCCAATAAAATTCGTAGAAATAATTTACGATCGGATTTCCTCGAAAAGAACGTCACACGTTCGATCAACGCAAACCGTATTTCGGTTTTCCTCTGAAATATAGCCAATCTCGAGAATGCTCTTGCCTGACTTTAGACCCCTTTTCTCTTCTCCTCTCTTCTCCTCTCTTCTCCTCTATCTTTCTCTCTCTTTCACCCTTCCCGGTGTTCTTCTGTTTCTCTCTACGACCTCTTCTCTCTCTCTCTTTCTCCCTCCCTCCCACTTTCCATACGATAGGACCACTGTACTGTAATGCTTCGCTGGATATGCAAATCAATCCCGCAGTTTCCAATGATTTATCCGCGGGATGCAATTCGTTTAAGTGTATCCTGATTCCATTTGGATTAGAGAGAACCGCTCTGTTTCCGCGTCCGTCTCGCATTCTGTTTCTCTTTCTCTCTCTCCTTCTCTTACACATACACACACATTCTCTCTCTCTCTCTCTCCCTCTACCTTTATCTCTGTCTTTCTACACTTTTTCCGCGTGCCGGTAGGCGCGAACGAAATAAGGTGAAGTTCCTCCTCTCTTCTCGTCCTCAAATTTAAATATAAGTAAAAGGCTCCAGTAACACGATCCAGGGATAGCTTTTCGCCTTCCAGAGGGTTGATTTGCCTTGCATGAAGTTCAGACAGACGCCGTTGAGAATTCGTTTCTCGGCGTACAACTCTCTTACTCTCCTCTTTCCAATGATGAAAAAAAAAAAGAAAAAAAAAACAAGGACAGAGACAAAGAGATAGAAAAAAAGAAGAAGAAGAATAAGAGCAAATAAAAAAGAGAGAATAACGATCCGGAAAAAGAAGGTTTCGAACGTAGGCGTCGCGACGTACAAACGTAGCTTTCTCTTTTTCCTTTTTTGGATACTTGTGTGTGACTTTGGTCCTGTTTTTTTAGTATTTTTTTTTTTTTAAATTCCTGGAAAAGCGAGCATCCTTTATCTCTCATTCTCTACCTCCATCTCTCTCGCTCTCTTTCTCTCTCTCTCACTCTATTCGAAATATCGAGCTTATAGTAGTACGAGCCAAACTCGGGCTCACGTATCAACGCCGTATTTGCTGTACGGTTTTATGCAAATGTAATCAGATTGTTTGCCGTTCGTTCGGGCATCG
Source organism: Mischocyttarus mexicanus (assembly GCA_023678845.1). Taxonomy (NCBI): domain Eukaryota; kingdom Metazoa; phylum Arthropoda; class Insecta; order Hymenoptera; family Vespidae; genus Mischocyttarus; species Mischocyttarus mexicanus. The sequence goes on along the minus strand of JACGTP010000033.1, from coordinate 662,505 downwards.
TGTAAACGACCCTTCGGACGTGTTACGTTTAACCATCGAGTATGCGCATGCGTGCGAGCGCATCGCATCGCTGAGAGACAGACGGATACCTCGATTCCTTAATCGATCCTACACGCGGCTACTCGCGAAGAACCGCCACGATAAATTTTCCTCGCGCTGGTGAACGCTCGCAAAACCTTCGATTATCGGTTTCTGCGCACGAATCCGACTGCTCTCTACCGGTTTTATGCTTCGCCGATAGGCACTCTTTCGAATATTCTTGCATGAGAAAATAGACTTGTTCTGGAATAACAACGATGAAAAGGGATGTCTTTATTAACTCGTACGAGAATACTATAGTAAGTTCTAATGTTGATTTTAAACGTTATTATATATAATGATACGCGAAATTGTGATTTAATGTTTATTAGTGATATAATATATGACAGTATATTGCTTTTTATTACTTCATATAATTTATTTTATTATCCAGCCTAATATATATAAATGAAATTATAACTTACGTATTATTACGAAGGATCTTCACACACCGACGGCAAACGTTAGACTAAGGACATTCCGATACGAGTGTTGTTTTGATTTTCGAAATATAACGTCTCATTACGAACGTTCCTTTCCCATCAATGGCATGCTTTGAATGCTTGTTGTGTTTATGTTTTGATTTTCAATGAAACCTACTGAGTCGTATCCTTGTTATAACAGCAAAGTAAACCGAAACCGAGAATAAATATAATATCCTAACGTTCCATTATCACAGTAGTTTTATGTACATACATCGGTAAGTAGTATTTTTATTAAATTAATAATGAATAAAATTTTCTATTTAAAACAACGATAAATTATCCCGTCAAAGGATTATTATTATTTTTTCTCTCTCTCTCTATGGTATTTTCGGACGATTTTTTTCAATCTGTGGTCGAAGGTTGAAAACACCGTGACGTTAACCAAGAGCTAAGAGCGTGCTTGTAAAACGCTAACGATGCTACGTGTAATTGGAATGACCCCATTTGACCGCGATAATAGTAACCTCCCTTGATTCCGACCTCTTGACTTCGGAAGGTAGTCTAAGCAACATCATAATGACACCATCTAGGAATGTAGATGTACTTTTTGAAACTTTATAAAAACATTTCTCATAAATATATTCAATTTTAAACATTTATATAAATTCGATGAATTTAACTCATAGATATTTTCTTTTCCCTTTAGAAAACTATTCTTGAAATCCTGTTTATTCGTTGGGGTTGTCGGTAACGCATTTATTATCAGCAATTTAACTACTTCAACGTCAGAGAACGGATCGGCTATAAATCCGAAGTACAGTAGTCGGTAGAACGATCGTTGTCGCGATAGGGATGCGCTAGATCGCGGTTGCACGACTCAGCAATGAGAGGAGAAAGAGGGGGTGGTGTTGGTGTTGGTGATGGTAGTGTTGGTATTAGTGTTGGTGGGTTGGAAGCAACGGCGAGTCGACAGTACAGAGGAGGGATGAGATGTCGAAGGGGGTGGAAAGGTTGGAATCAGGGGGTGAGAGGGAGAGAAAATGGGAAGCTAGACACTGGCTACGAGTACAGTCGGCTCTGCTGCGCCCGGAGCTATACTTATATCTATGGGTGGTGGTGCATGGTATGCCATGATGGCAGTAACTCCGGAATCCCAGGGCTTAAACTCGCCTCGCACCGAGGATCAGCGAGGAAACTTCCCGTACCGCGGCTTAAAGGCTTCGTGCTTGCTGTTCCCTTGCTTTCCAGAGACCGGAGCAACTTTTCCCTATGTTAATGGGGACAATATGATCATACGTGGCTCGCTCGCGCATTTTATAGGCCGTTTCTTCGAGTCTCCCGCACGTGCGAGATCGAGTTCGGTCCTTCGAGAAAGTACCTACCTATCTACCTAACTATTTAAGTACCTACTAGACATGAGTTACGATTTATGTCCTACAGAGAAATCAAATGGACTTTTACTAAGTCCATCCAACTGCTCAAAAGATTCTTATTTTTTTTTTCACGTTTATACACTTACGTCCGCGTAAACGTTGATTTCTTTTTCCTATCGATAAAACGTAATTATAGCATCAGATTCTATAACCGATTTAATAAAAGGCACTCGTTCAACTAGTTTATCGATGCCGCTAGAGATGGAAAGTATTCGAGCTTGTCGATTACTTGGATTTATCGTTTGCTCGAATAGAGGTTTATGATGGTCGTTATATTCGATCAAAGTCCAAGTACCATCTCGTTCTGGTTATCCACCTAGTTTAAACCGAGTATTTTCTTCTTAGCGATTTAAATTGATATATTTACTTCGTTCACGTTATAGGACGATGTACTTCTGTTAGATCAAACGTTTCATGATGTTTGTTAATTGAGAAGAAAAATAATTGAAATTTTCAATTACCTCTTTTACATAATCTCACCTTTTGTTCGCATCTAAGAACAATCATTATGTATTATAATAGATACCTTTCTGTTCAATATCTCTCATATTAATACGACGATAGATCGGCCCAACCTTCAACGAGTACAACTTTCTTTTACGAAGAGGGCTCGCGGAGATCGCTAATAAAGACATTAATATTGACGGCAAGAGTATCTCGATGTGTTGTGTGTCTCCAGGAGGGCGAGCGTGCGATTCGAGTTTGGGATAACGCTTGGGAATAGAATGCTCGGTCACGACAGGAATAACGTTTAAGCATAAAAGATGAGAACGAAACGAGAGTATCTACTTATTGCTTATTCATACGGGACTGAAAGAATGCAACCTTCGTGCAGGATTTACTTTTCGTTACAACCTTAAGTATTTTTATGTTTTCTCATCCGTGTGTTACGATATATTATTTTGTTTTTATTTCTTGTAAATTCAACTACGTAGTAAGTTCGAACTAAGAAGAGAAAGTTTTCGGTAACGATAGTAATTTTAATAATCGGTCCGATATTCAGTTTGTTCACTAAAATTTCTATTTTAACGATAACGATGACTGTTTTTTACTTTTCTTTTTTTTTGTCTGTTTTAATTGTATTTTTTGACAAAAAATTTGCATCGCATTTTATCATCGAACCACGTCATTTGGTCGTAAAACTTGGCAAATAGTTTTTTATAAGCGTACGTAATCTTGGCAGCATCTAAAGTATTCCGCAGTCCCCCTTTTTTCTTTCAGTTTCATCGAATCGAACGAGAAACTGTAACCATTTTGGGATAAGGGGTTCTGATCTTTTTCCAATTAGGTCGTCCTTCTAAAAGGCAGCCGCACGATTTATTTCAGTGCAGGACAACGTGTGGTCACCATGGTAGTCGGATTCCTTCAAAATGAGCGGCAGATGTTGATGCCGGCGCCATTCTTTCGAAACGATCCAGCGGGATTTCTGTCTCCGCCATGACAAGCTTTTACCCTCTAGAACTATCCTCGTTACGAGAAAAGCACACGAACTAAGGAAATTTGAGCCGCAATATGATATTCTCTACGAGACGTCTTATCCCATTGGTAACACATTTTTACAAAGAATGATGATTGGATGAGTGTAAATTGTCGTGGAAATAAACTAACACATTATTATACGTCATCATTCACTAAAAAATAAATTTCGAGATAATAGATATAAGATACAAAAAAGTTTGATTTAATAATTAATTTAAAAAGAATTTATTTATATCTTTAAAAATATTAATCGAAACACCCTGATTCATAACTTCTATTTTAGCTTAAAAGTCACTAATGACACGTTAATTTATTTTTACGAGAACATTATGTTTTTTTGAATTTACTAACATAATTAATCCATAAAAGGCATCAATAGTAGCGTGTGAAAGCATTAACAAGATGCACATTTTTCCCCAAACCTGTTTATTTCCATTTAAAATTAGTTTTACCAGTAATAACTCAAATAAATATTAAATAATGACTTTTGAATGTACCTAGACCATATATTCGAAATTACATGAATTTCGTATTACATAAACTAAAGTAAAAATGTGATACAAATGTGAGACAGATGTCAGGCATTATTCCATTAACCAATGGTAGAAGAGTTCTATATTTCGGGATGGTTCCATCGTAGTTCTTCCCATATTATTGTAACAATAAAGGACAGGGAGAAAACGTCAAAAGTATGTCTTTCTCGAGTATCAAATTTCCTTTTTTTCGAATGGTTACTTACCATCCCACATCCTGTAACAATTCCTCTGATTAGTTCTCGTATCTGGCTTACAATTTGCCAATTTGGCCGAAAAACTCGTAAACCATTGGCGCCGCGCTGCAACGAGCGCCCTGCGCTCTTCGTATTGCCGCCATATGCAGGGGACATCCCTCACATATATATCTCCGTATTTCCCTTCATGCTCGTTTATTTCCCTAACGAAGCTGCTCGATCGAACGATAATACGATAAAGCTTGGCCTCACTTACGACAATCGCGAAATTGTCGCCATTTGCGATTATTCGCCCTTACTTTACTTTCTTGTATTTGTTGTCTAACCAAAATAAAATTAAATAAATCAAATTAAAACTTAATCGACGAAGAAGAAGAAAAAAAACAACGTATGCGATATTTTGCGACATAATTAACAAGGATCAATATACTTTGACGAACGTGTGTGGTCAATCGATACAACATATTGGGGAAAGTTGTACTTTCTTTCGTTATTGCCTAATACGACAACAATTTAATTGGTCAAACGTTGCTAAAAACTTTGTAGAAATTTATGACTTTTATCAAAATGGAATATGGCATGGGTTTTCCCCTTTTTAGGATGTACGGCTATAACGAGTTGACCATTTACGAACGAGTATGTTAATGTTATAAGATAAAAATGTCTACTTTTTGTTTGTTTCTTATTGGAATCTTTGACTAAAGTAATGAGTATGTGTGCGTATTTGTGTATAAACAAAGAAAGTAATTAGCTTACGTCCCGATCATGTGAGAAATGATGAAAGATTCGAGTTAGTAAGCTGTTTGTTTGTCATCCCTGTTATAACTTAGCTTGCCAGCAATTGATTAGAGAATGGGTACGTGTGCCTTATCTTTCCCTTACACTCCTAGGGATCAAAATCCCCAGTCTTAAGATATCTCGTACATCCCCGAAATTAATATTTGTTATATCATTCGCGTTTTGATGGGTTATACGAGAATCGAGTCTTTTGCGATATCGTTGTAAATCACTCAGATTTATCAAAGTTCTTCCTTTTTTTCTATTTACTTTAGCAAAATAGTTTGTTAAAATAAATAAATTAATTCCTTGCTTTCTTTTAATACGATTAATCTTTTCTAACAATTTATTTTAACGATTAGCAAGCTCCAATCGAAAAGTTAAATCGATAAAACGAACATTTTCTCTTTGTTCTTCGGTAGCTCGTGAAATTTTTATTTTCAACGATTTCAAAGTACATTTACTTTATCGAATAATCGACGATAACCTTTTCAAGATGCACGAAGTGGTGACGCCTTCGGACAAGATCGAAGGATATGCGAAAGCTAATTTATCGGTCTTTCGAACTTGCGTGTCGCGAGTCTCTCCAGCGAGAAACATGCAGATCGCGAAACTCATTGTCGGAACGGGATTGTTCCGAACGCTGGGGATTCCATTGTTCCACGAGAAAATACCTTCAACGTTCGTCACGAAACGTTTAATGGATCGATCGAAGTATCGAGATCTAGCACGGAAATACTTAGCTTCGTTAATCCTACTTTTATTCGTTCCTTTATTTCAGTATAAGAATATTTAAATATAAGAATAAATAAATGAATAGAAAATAAATATTTAGATATTTAATCTAAAATTAATTTAATCAAAAATGGAAATCATCAATTATCTAAAAAACAAAAAAAAAGAGAAACACCCAATATCTGTTTATGGAAATTATTTTTAAAAGCAAACGATTAAGAATAACTCGCGATAAAGGGAATAAATAGCGATAAAATTAATCGTTAAAAAATTTGGAAAATGATCACCGGAACTCCGAGGAATCTCTGAGAAGTTGCGAACGGAATACGAAATATATTGGAAAGTTTAATAATCGAGAATGAGAAGTTGGCGAATAGCCCTGTATTCGGCTCACGGATGATGCGACGATGATGATCCGCCATCTCGCCGCAACTTGGGAGGTCCGCTCTTGATATCCCCCCCTTCTACTCCTGCTCACCGTAGCCCCTCTTGTGCCCTCACCTGCCCTTCCACCCGTTTCTTCTTCGTACACGCTTCTCTCACCCCCCTCCTTCTTCTTCTTCTTCTTCTTCTTCTCCTTCATCGGTCGCGATCCTCATCCCTCCCTTTTACCCTCTCTTCATTCTTTTCACTCTTCTTCTTCTTCTTGCTCTTGGCATCCGTGTTCCTCTCTTTTTCTTTCCATCTTCTTCTTCATTCTCCTCCTCCTTCTCTTCTTCCTCTTCCTCTTCCTCGCGCTTTCATCGTCTCCTCGCGGCAGGTAAACTTCTATTCTCCTCGTCCTCGTCCTCGTCCTCGTCCTCGTCCTCGTCGTTGTTGAGAGCAAGACATGCCCACGGGAGTATCGACGAGCTCCGGTAATATTTTTTGCATCGAAATACCTCGAAGGAAAATAAGAGAGCTATGAGAAAGTGGGGCTGGAAGGTTTCATTTCTTCGCGACATGCACGATACTCCTTGAGATAGGATTAAGCAACGACGTTCAAAGGATATTTTTCAATGTGATGTTTCCTCTTCCTGATAGTCGATAACTCGAGCACCGTCACTTTATGCTTTTCCTTCTATCGACTTCCTCATATTGATTTTCTTTTTGTTCGTGTCGAGGAGACGTTAAAAACGTTTTTAAACTTCGTGTTTCTCTTTCATTTCCTTTGGCGTTAATTATAAATTCATAGAGTATTAAAGGTATAAGAGGTTTTTTTCCTTCTTTTTTTTTTTCTTTTCTTATGCAGACGCACAAAACGTTCTTATTTTCATTCTACTAACTCTTATTATCATAACGCTATAAAGGGTAGAAATTCATGGGTATTAAGAAGTTGAACTTAGCGTTTTTCATAATTTCATTACTCCGAAAGAACAAGATCGACGGGCTGATACAATAAGAACTCACAGGTTGCAAACTTGGAAGCACGCGTCTCGGATACCGGCTTTATTATCTTCCCCTTTTTTATTTTCATTTTATCTTTATAAAGCCTACGATTCGGAAGATTTCACGGCGTACTGAAATTACGAACGTTTTCGCGTTAAACGATAAATTCGTCGTAGTAGAACGTGCAGAAGTGAATCGGAGGAGCGGGAAACGATGGAAAGGAAAACGATGACCAATCTCGAAGAAGAAGAAGAAGAAGAAGAAGAGGAAGACGAAGAAAATAAAGAAAAGTTTAAACGAAGAATAACAGAGAATGGTATGATCAGGGGGATAGAGGAGAGAGGGGAAGGGTAGTGGATGGTTTGTGGTATAAACCGTGCTAAAGTGCTTGTGTTGGTGGGAAGAAAAGTGGGATCCGCATGAAAGCCGAGCACACCGCTGCATCGATAAACGTAACGTCTGTAATAACCGGCAATTTGCGAGAAGGACTTTTAGTTAGGCAGCTCGCGTACTCGGCCATTTCACGAGGGAGAGGAGAATCGGCCAAGCGAGAGGTTTGCCGAAGAAGAGGGGTAGGAGGAGTCCTGGCGATGGGAGTAATTGCTGTAAGAGGGCTTGCTCCTTGCTCTCTTTCTCATTCTCTCTCTTCCTCTTTCTCTTTCTCTTTCTCTTTCTCTTTCTCTCTCTCTATCTATCTCTTTTTATCTCACTCTGGTCTTATCGAGGTTTTGCGACGACATTGCTCGTTCTCGGTCGAACCGTTCGTCGTGACTTGAAAGAGATGAGTACAGCATGGAAAGGACGGTGCAAAATGAAATTTGTTCGTTCGTTCATTCGCGAGACCGAGACCTCTTTTATTCTATCGAGGAATTTCCATCTCTTACTACACGATCCTTGCTGCCGTTTCTGAACGATCAAATGAAAAGCATCCAAGCGTGAATACTTCTCGACCGATATGTTTCGTCGTGTGATCTTGTTTTTTCTTAAATTCATTTTCTCCTTTTTTTATCGTCATTCCTTACATGTTTTAAAATTGCCAAGTAACCAATTGATTTTCTTAACAATAATAATAATCTATAAATTAGAACGTTGAAAGAAAAAAAAAGAAACTTGGTTACAATGCAATTTTCTTACGAACACCACGACGTTCTCGATTAATGACTAAATGACACGGTACTCAAAATTAAGATTATAATCTAGATCGGCCGAAAAAGTCGACTATCTTGAATGTTATCGAATGTAGTATTCTTGCTAATAACTGCACTAGCACCGTACGATATCGATGATTTATCTCGACGGTTATGACTATCGGCGGCTTTCTAACGCGGCGCTAATTGCGTTAACGCTTTAATCGAGGCCTTAAAGCATTAACGCGAATTTTTGTTTCTTCGTCTTCGGTTTGTTTCTTATTTTCTTTTTTCTTTTCTTTTGTTTTGTCTTCTTTATTTTTTCTTATTTTTTTATCATTACAACGTCATTACTCAATGCAACAGAGGTCAACGACGTAACTCGCAAAAGACATGGCTATAAATTTCAAAATACAACGTGGCGAATTAAGAATCGTCTATCTCGGTTGAGGAACTAAACGTCCGTGAGAAATTCTTAGCGTTTCGATTTAAATTGGAGCCGGTTTCTGTTGGAATCTTTTCGTCGATTTAATGGAACCTTGAACGCATTAAGAATCTTCAAGAAATTATCCCTGCAATCTGGTGAATTTAATAGTTAATATTTTTTATTATTTTTTCATAATAAATGAAGTTTGTGCGATTAAAATAAATTGATCGTTTAATCCATGCACAACGTGTTTCATTTTTTACACAAATAAAGGATTAATATTGAAATCTGTACGGTCGACGAACGACACGTCAAAGGTAACGAATAGTTTGACATGCTATTCCAATGAGAAAGCGTGAGAATCACCTCACGACGGAACATACCAATCGTCTTTAAAGAAAGAAAAAAAAAGTGCACAAGAAAAATGCTTCATAGTTCCTCGCACCTGACATTTCACGAGTCGCGCAAAGGCGAACTGGAGTGAATCACGTCGATCGAAACGTTCTATATCTGAAGCCTATAAACGGCTCGATACGCGTAACCCTCGTCCCTCCTATCCAGCTCGTATTTCGCAATCCCATTGTGTATTTACGATAAAGTTCGGAGTGTTGGGAATTTTTTTTCTTTTTTTTTTTTTTTCGAACTCTCTCTCGAGCAACGTCGAATTTTGTAGCAGCAATAAAACGCGCCTATCTAATCAAGCTCAGACGAAATTGATGGTCTGGCATTATCGCGGTTATGGAATGCTCTATCATCTATCATCGAGTTCGTACGGTAAATTTGCTTCAATATGGAAAAAGGATTCTCCTATTGTGGATTCCCCAGCAAACACCATCTCCTTCTGTTTTTCCTATTCCTCCTGTTCTCTACCCCTTTTTGGTACTCGATCGACGTCTCTGAAGATCGATGAACCGAACGGATTACCACGCTTTTGTTTACCTCGTAGCTTTATCACGTAGAATAAACCGTAGATACCAACTAACAAAATTTCATTTAATCGACTATTCGATGTTATCATTTAATGATAATTAATCTATTCGTCTATGCTATTTTGCATACGTTAGAAATATAAATGATAATATTTTTAATAAAATAACTTAGTAGATTCTATACCCTATTATGATCTCTAGTAGTACCTAATTACCGAATAAAAAAAGAAAAAGCAGAAGTATTTCTCAGAAGTATTATACGTGTATCTGCCTACCTTTAGGTACCACAACGAGTAGCAGCGTACTTCGAAATCGTTAATCAGCGGCGTAACGATTCCCCGCGTTAAAATTCGATGTGTATCGGACGAAAAGCAAAGGCCTCGAAATTTATTGGCGGAACCTGCATAGCGGCCAATCTGGCTGGCAACATGGCGCGTTGGCGAAAAAGATGGAGCGACGCTGTCGGGGTATGGGGTGGGTAGTGGGGAGTCAGTTTGGCAGGAGGCGGTGGGAGCATGACGGGTGGGGAATTAAAGGTAGGGATGAAAGGGGGATGGTAAAAAGGGAGATGAACGAAAAACTCTTTTTCTCTCTCGCTTAGTTTCTCTCGTGACGGAGCCGGCCCCGCGGGGACTAATTTTTATTTTTCCTCCTTTCCCGCGCTGTGTAGGTAAGTGCTTCGCGTCCAGCTATTTCTCATAAATTTGAATTAATTTACATGCATTTGAATTTAATGCATCGCCTGTACTTTATCAAAGCAATTAAGCTTTTAAGCGCGCATTTGCATTAATCCAATGTTTACAATTACGGGTCCTACCAAACCTCTTCTTTCGGGTAGCTAGCAGCTTCCTCGCGAGAGATATCCTTTCTTCCTTCCTTCCTTTCTTCCTTCTCTCCTTCGAGACGCAACCTCGCAACGACATCATCCAATGAGAGAATTCGAGGCGTTACGACGAGATTGGACGCGGTTGGGTGGAACGAGTACTCGTTGCCGAAAACGTGTCGAGGGTTTCTTCTTACTCCGATTATTCCGCCTCTCGCATTTTCGGTTCGAACGCTCGAATTGCAAAGAAATGAGAGGGAAGGTAGCACGATTATGTCGATCGTTTTTGATCGTCGTACGAGAGAGAGAGAGAGAGAGAGAGAGAGAGAGAGAGAGAAAGAGAGAGATCGATCCTCGTCGGTCGTTAATTCGATCGATCGAAACTTCTACGTAAACTCGAAATTTCCAATTTTATTTCTTAGCCCTCACCATTATCGTGCCGAACGAAGAAGCAAACGTTCTCTCGTCGAGATATTACGTCCTCGGTAATTATACCTACGCGCGTTTACGTGCTAGCGACGTTCTCGCGTAGAGATAACAGCGGGCGCGTGTTTTACGAATCTCTCATCGGTGAACGTTCATTATCCAAGAAAGCTCCAAGAGCTAATTAATTCGAGACAGGGAAAAGGTCAGCTTGGAAATCGGTGCCGGTACGAGAGAAGGTTATCGCCAATTAGCGAGCGTGGAAAAATCGTTTAGGGCAACGATGTAAGTTTGTTAACGCGTCGAGAACTTGGACTTACCATTGCAAATAAAGCGATTAAACGTGCACCGGAGTTAGCCGCTCGTCGCGCGTCTTATCAAACGATCAAGCGCGATTAATATTAATCGCTATGCACATACCAACGTACTTAAATACGTACCTATTTTTCGTGAAAAAAATTTCGAATATTTGCTAAGCTAGGATTCCAGCTTAAAGGTCATATCCATATTTTATAATAATATTCCGCAATGTACCTTTAGACAAATAAAAAAATAACGAATAAAACGTGAACAAAAATGATAATCAAAAACTATGATTTGAATGAAAATTTCTATACCTATCAGATAGAAAGAGAGACGATGAGAATTTAACACGAATCACGTTCTTTTCTGAAAGTACATAATTCGCAAGCTCGATCGACGAGCATCTTTCAAAGCATAGATTTTACGCAAATTGATGGGAACGTAGAGTCGAATGGGCGATTCGAGGAGCGATTCGAGGGCTCTTCTTCGGAGCCTAGAATGATCCAGATTCCAAGGTAGCCGTTTACGATAGGGAAGGAACGGAAAAGGATTGGTCCTTTGCTTGGTTACGTAGTTACAGGTTGGTCAGGCTCATGGAAAGACGAACGAGGCGGCGCGCTACGAGATCTTATCCGAACGCAGCAGCGGCCACTGAATCATCCGCTTTGAATAGGGCTTCGCTTCACTCCCTATATTATACCTATAGGTATCAACCAACCTTATACCCACCTAAGTATACGTGTATATACATATATGTACGCGTATGATATACTTATATATATGTACATGTATGGGTATACTTACATGCAGCTACGAACACCCTCTTTCTATCTCTCTCTCTCCTTCTCTCTCTCTCTCTCTCTCTCTTATTTACTTGCTCGTTCACAGTCTCTAGAGGGAAAGTGCCCGTAGAGAATGACAGAGGACGGTTGTATAAATGCGTTATACAGGAGAAAGCACGGTTCGCAGTAAATTAGCACGCGCGACACCGTCGCACCGTTAGCGCATGGTGTGCGCGTAGCCACCTTGTGACTTGCAACTCTGTCCTACGGCGACGTACCTTCGAGCCCATGACTTACAAGCCGACGATAATGTTCGCTACCAGAGTCTTAATCAGCATATATCATAGCGACAAAGCGACGTTGACCGCCCTCTCAGATTCTACCTCGAACCCATCCTAGACGGATCTGGAACGTTTCCATACTTCCCAGTTACTTCAACATTTGTTTCTATTTTTTGTTTCTTTATTTTTCTTTATTATGATCAATTTTTAATATCAGAATGAATGAAATATTTAAATGACGATATTTATGATTGAGCGATTTAACGTATTAATTTTATAAGTTTCTCTGTGAGTTCACATATATGTTAGATTTTATTTTATTTTGAATAAAATAAGAAAGAATTTATTAATGAACAACAACAAACACCCTTCAGTTTGCTCTCTGATCTTTCAATAGACATTTTTTTTTATTTTTTCTAAAAAGAATAACAGGTTATATTGAATTTTGTCCATATCCTTTCTCCCCCTCTCCATTATTTGCATATAACATAGTTGCGATTCTGGTTAGAGATATGCATAGATTATAGATCATTTTGGTACTATAAATCTTTAGGAAGACATTCAAAGGTCATCCGCCTCTACTACTATGTATCAACTTTCACGCGAGATCGAGTTCGTAGTCGAAAAAAAGGGATATACTTTTTTTTTTGTCGAGGTTGGTTAGAAAGAAATCACAGAAACGAGATAAACCTATAGGTATACCTGAGTCGAGAAGAAGATTACCTCGAAAAAAAAAATGTATCCGTTCGAATGAAAGAGGATTTTACAAAATCCCAAGCTGGTCTACTGTCATATTCGTTTATTTTTCACAAAGTGTTTTTTCCAAGTAGCTATACCATTGTCGATTGGGTAAAATATACGGTGGTCGTAAAAATTGTAACTGGAGCGAACTCGAATAGCATGGTAGGACGATCGGAAAAAAAAAAATATGAGAAAAATTTTCAAATCGAATTCGAATTTTTTAATATGCCAGGAAAGTTGTAAAAACATTTTTGGCAAAGAGCTCGCATATCGCTAACGGATCGCATGCGAAACGGAGAAAGAGAGAGAGAGAGAGAGAGAGGGTGAATGAGAGAGAGAAAGAAGAAATGAGTGAAAGAGAGAGAAGAAGAGAGTCGCGAATAGAGTAACCACGGAACTAGTAGAGCTCCAACTTTCCTGATTTATACGAGTTCATTATTATTTTCGCACGCGGCGGAATAATCGCGCGGCAAGAAGGCAGAAGAGAAAACTACATAGAGCCGAGCGTGCGTTGAATAATGAAGCCGATTTTTTTCTTTCTCTCTTTCCTTCCGCGTCTCCTCGCGACTCCTCATTTCACGGCGATTATTAATGGCGGTCGCGGGGGCGGCGGTAGCCGTGGGGCGGCGGTAGCCGTGGGGCGGCGGCTCGAGATAGCTTTGCGAGCGATTTATTATCGGCATCGTTGCCTTCCGTTCTTTTTGACGAGAAATCGTTGAGAAAAGGAAACCACGTCGAGTTCTAACGATTTAATACCGATTATTCTTTTATTACTTAACATTATTCAAACTTTCTGTTAGAAAAGAATAATAGTTTCTTCTGACAGATTTGTACAGATACATGATAATATAGATTAAAATTAGATATATACCTATCTACAAATCAAAAAATATAACAGTTGTACGACCTGACCATACATATGGAATATTCCTCGGACATCGAGGAAGTCAAAGTGAGAATTAAAATTGGCTTTTAAAAAAGAAGAGACTCTGAAGAACGAAGTTGTTTGGGTCTGGTTCAAGCAGGTACTGGACTCGTACGAGATGAGGAATAAATTTGGTAGAACGAGAGGCTTGAACATACATTTATCTATTTTCGCGCGACATATCTTGAACGGGTGGTAGCGTAGTTAACATACCACCATAATGATACGACCAACATCTCTCTCAGTTGAAGTCCTCTTCTCGGAGTGCATTGGGCGTAGCTCTTCAGCGCCATTACTTCGCGCCATTATCGAAACGGAGCCGTGGGCAACAGCATAATGCGTATCTCGCGTTGGTTCGGACAATTCGACTAACGTCGTTGCTCGTAAGAGGAAGACAAAGAAAACGAAGAGGAGGAGACGCGAAAAGTCGAAATAGTGGTCTCCTCGATAATCATAGTCGCTCGTTGAAGGGTATATAAGCGCGATGTTAGGGCCCATCGCGTTCATCTTCGTCGGAACCGGCTCTCCCCGCCTCTCTAGATTGGGCCCGTTTGATTCTTACTCTTTCTCTTTGATAGTAGTGGTGGTGCGCGCGCGCGTCACCGGAGGCCAAGAGAACCAAACGCGAGCCCCCACAGTGAGTGCACGAACGAATCTCTGAGCAAGGGGACCCCTCGGAGGGGTCCGGTTCTCTCCCCTCCAGTCCCCACTACACCACTTCTCTACACTCCACTCCACTCTACTCGATTCAACCAACCCCTTGCTTTCTCTCTTTCTCTCATGAAAGCAAAGGAAGCCTTGCCCCCGTGCTGCGAGAGAACGCGCAAGAAAGCCACACTAATCCGGTACCTATATCCTACTCCCCGCTCGCAAATTATCGAATCATCTAGCTACAAGTTAAGTCATTACGCCAGAGCGTACCGGCCTCCGGGGTATACTAGCTTATTATATATTTTTGCCTGTCGGAAGCTGGCTCGATATCGTGTCCAACTTCGGTTCTCTGCCCCTCCTTGTTTTGGTTTTTGTTTTTTTCTTGTCTCTCATCTTTTCTATCTCTTCGTACAAAGTGGAACGCCCTCGTAAATCAATCCTTTGACGAAATAAAGTCTGATATATATATACCTATATTTGGCGAACTTTTAAGTATTAGGATATATCTTTATTTATATATTTTTTTATAAGATTTAGTCACACACACACACACGCATATTCATACGTTCGATATTCACAGACGTCTCTGTTATTTCTCGAAACGATAACTCGGAAAGGAACTCGAGCTCGTACGAAAGTAACGATTCGATTTCGTAGAAAAGGACATCGAGAATGCAATCTTGTCCTGGTCGTTCGAAGGTGGAGGACAAGAAGGACCTCGCGGAATTATCGGCGACGAATGGCTCGCATTTAAAATTAGGAGGTCCAACTGAGAGGAGACTTTGGCTTATCCAAAGGACAGGTGACGTCGATGGTCTCATATATGCGCACGAAGGAGCTTACGGAGGCGCAACAAAAACTTAGCGACGCGTTCTGCATTAACCTCGCGTCCGCATGGCTCCGCACAACTCCGCATGGCTCTACTCGACCCGGTCTCGGCCCTTTGTGCCCAAGCAGGAACGCGTGCGTGTGCTATCTTCGTGGTCTCTCTTCTTCTTCTACTTCTCTTCTTCTTCTTCTTCTTCTCTTCTCTTTTCTTCTTCCTCGGGATCCGTGCCCATAGAGTTGGAAATAAGGCGGCAATAAAGCATATGTAAAATATATTCTGGAATTCCTTTTAGGACGCAGATATATGTGTGGTTGGTGGGTCGGTTGCCCGTTGGTAACCATGTCCCTCCCCATACCCTCACTTCTCTTCCTCTACTACTTCGTCTTCTTCTTATTCTTATTCTTATTCGTCTTCGTCTTTTCTTCAAAGATCAAGAGAGAAGGAAAACCCGACCATCTACAAAACTTATGCTAGAACTTATACTCGCAAGATCAGGTAAATAAAAGAAACAATTTTTCTCTTTCTTTAAACTTTGTCACAAAATTACTGTCTACCAACCCACCCACGTTTATCAAACTTCATCTTTAATCAATTATTCAAATTTTGTTTTATCATTCCCATGTTAAAAACAGTGCATAAGATTTCTTCATTTTCTTCTATCGTACATATATCAAACGAAAGAAATAAATAATAATGAAAGAAAGATTTTTAAGGGATAAAGTTAAACAGTTAAAACTTACTAACAAAAATAAGTCGAAATTGATATAGAAGGAAGATCTAAAAGCACGGTGGTACGAAAATTTTTAGTCAAGAGGAACACGGCGTACGTTCGGGAGGTGAGAAAAATGGAGAAAGGAAGAGAAAGAAACACGAAGCCGCGAGGTGTCGCCTTACAACCGGCTCGGTTCGCTTACCTACGAAAGCCTCTTTTGCATGCCATCTTCTCCACCATCTTGTCTCCCGTTGCTTCTTTTGCTCGCGGCTTCTACCGAGTAGAAGCATCCTCCTACCTCTTCTTCTTCTTCTTCTTCTTCTTCTTCTTCTCTTCACTTCACTTCATTCTTCTTTTCTTCTTTCCACATACATCTTTTTATTTTCTTCTTACTCCTCCTCTTCTTCTTCTTCTTCTTCTGTTCCTCTACAGTTGCACCGTTGCATTCAGTCTTTGCATAATTATTACAGTTACCACAAGTAGCAGCTGGATCGTTGTTGAAAAAAATACCCCCACAATCTCCTCGTTTGCTTCTACTCGTTGGTCGTTGTTGCCGTTGTTGTTGCCGTTCGTTGGCATCGATGAATAATGTTGTAGTATAGTAAGTATTAGAATCTTGTTTGTATACCACGCGAGGGCGCACTATATATATTGCTCGCTTATGTTACTATGCGCGCCTACTCTCTCTCTGTTTCTGAATTCCGATGTGAGCGGACGTATTGCCGACGGACTATTATAATGTTAACAAATATAAATATATTATAAAACTCTCTTCTTTATTTATCCACCTCTCCAACATGGTAGCAGAGCGTGGTTGGATAAGTTATTACTCGGAAGAGAGTAAAAGAATAGTCTTTAAAGAAAAAAAATAAAATAAAATAAAAGAATACAATTCGAAAGTGAATATTAAAAAGCTTAAAGAAGAAGAAAAAGTCCTCAGGTATTTGATTATAGAAAGTATTGTGAAAAATAAGAGAGATTAAAGTGTGATGTAAGCGGATAAAAGTCGGCAAGTGTAACACGAGGTAAAGTGTTAGTACATAGCACGTGGCATCAATTGAGGTTAAGCACGTGGCATTAAGTGAGGTTAAGCCCATGTTCTCGTGGCTTAAACATAGAGTAAAGCAAGAGCACAAAACAGATGCTAAAGATATTGAATTAAATAAGAAAATTGTCTTGTTGAAAAATCAAGTATACAAAAATATAAGTGAAAAAAAAAATCAAAATGGCTAAGCAATCTAAGGTGGAAGATATCATGATGCCCATTTTCGATGGAGAAAACTACTCAAGCTGGAAATTAAGAATTATGACATTATTAGAATATAAAGAGTGCCACGAACCAGCAATTACAACAATAACAAATGCATATAGAGACAAGGAAGCAGATTGGAGTAAAATGGACCTGAAAGCAAGAACAATAATTATGAGTGCTATTTCTGATAGACAATTGGAATTTATCGGTGATTGTACATCTGCTCTACAAATGATAAACAAATTTGACAAAATGTATACAACAAAATCTACAGCTCTACAAATAATCTGTAGAAATAAAATTGAAGAGATTAAATTAAATAATTATACTACAGTGGATGAATTTTTTGTTAATTTCGAAAAAAGTACAAACGATTTCAAGGCAGCTGGTGGTAAACTTGATGAAACAGAAAAAATGAGATATTTACTAAGAGCCTTACCAGCAAATTACAGCTATATTGGAGATTTCATAGATGTGATACCCGAAGATCAAAGGACAGTTGATTATGTTAAGTCCAAGATAAAAGAAAAAAATATGAATGAACCAGATGAGAAAAGCAATGTAAGTACTTTTAATACAAAAGCAAAAATTAAGTGCTTTATCTGTGGTAGAATAGGCCATTACCAAAAGGACTGCTGGCGACGCCAGCAAAGTAGCGAAGGTTATCAAAGCAACCGAGGCCGAGGCGCCCAATTCAGCCAAGGACAACGAGGTCAAAACAGAGGCTACTACAGAGGTCGATTCCAAAGAGGCAGGAGTCGAATACGAGGTTCATTCCAACCCAGAAGAGAATATTCAACCGACAATCAACAAAACGACACATCCGAATCGTGGAGTACACAGGTGTGTAAATCGAACCCAAATCATTCATCTTCTACTTCGACTTTAGAGTTGAGTAGAGATAATGTAATAAGTAAGATAAATCATGTAACAGGATTTAGTCAAAATTGTAATGAGATTAATTGGTTATTAGATAGTGGTTGCACAGACCATATTATTAAATGTGATGAATTTTTTGATAAATTTATAGAGTTAAAAAATCCTGTTGATGTAAAATTACCAGATGGTAAAATGTTAAAAGCAACAAAATTAGGGTCGGTCAAAATTTATTTTAAGAATTTTTATAATGAAAAACACGTAGACTTGAAAAATGTTTATTATGTAAAAGGGATTAATCAAAATTTGTTGAGTCTTTCTAAAATCACAGAAAATTGCACAATAATTGCCAAGAACCAAAATGCAAAAATTTATAATCAATCTAGAGAATTAATAGCGGTTGCAAACAAAGTAGATAATTTGTATTGTATGAAAAGCTTTGTATCCAAAGAAAATAGTAAGCAAATGAATGTAAATGCACTAAATATAACTAATAAAGAAAAATGGCACAGAGCACTTGGTCATGTAAATTTTCAATATTTAAATAAACTGGTGAAATACAAATTAGTGGAAGGATTGCCAGACAAAATTGAACCTACTGAAATGAAATGTGCAAATTGTATCGAGAGTAAAATGACAAATATATCGTTTAAAAATAATAGAACTAAAGCTACAGAAATTCTTGAATTAATTCATACTGATTTAAATGGTCCACACAGTACAACTGGTTATAGTGGAGAGAAATACTTTTTAACATTTGTTGATGATTACAGTAAATGTACTAGAATTTTTTGTATTAAAAATAAATCTGAGACTGCTAGTTGTTTTAAAGAATTTGTTAATCTAGTAGAAAATAAATTCAATAAGAGAGTAAAGAAATTACGTTGTGATAATGGCAAAGAATACTTAAATAAGGAAATCTATGATTTTGTAAAATCAAAAGGAATTGAATTGTTACCGTGCCCACCGTATGTTCATGAGTTGAATGGCGTAGCTGAACGTTACAATAGATCCGCAATGGATATGGGTAGATGTTTAATGCGTGAAGCCAGAATACATAGGCGTTATTGGCCAGAAGTTATGAAAACAGTAGCTTACTTAAAAAACCGCACAATTGCAAATACAGCTGAAAATAAAACACCATATGAAATATTTTTTGGCAATAAACCCAATGTTGAACATTTAAAAATTTATGGCAGTCGAGTCTTTGTAAGAATACCAGAAGCGCTAAGAAAAAGTAAATGGGACGATAAAGCCAAATTAGGCGTATTGGTAGGTTATACTGAAAATGGCTATAGAGTCTTAGTTAATGGGAGAATAATTAATGCTAGACACGTACAAGTAGTCGAAGAAAACACGCAAATCATTTGTTTAGAAAACCTTGATAATAACAAGGATAGAGACTTAGAAAAGTATGAGACTGATTCTGAAATTGACGAAAATAACGTCGACGCAAATAATCCAATACCTTCTACTTCGATTTTCGAGTCAGGTAGAGGAGAAGAAAATTATCACGACTCTGTAAACGATCATGTGAAAGACGATACTTCAAATGATAATAGAAATGATCTTGTAGTGAAAAGAACATCAAATAGAAAGAAAAATCCAGTTATTAGATACGGAGATCCAATAACACATTTTATTTATGTACACTATGTCAATGCAAATGTACCGAATACATTTGAGGAGGCGGTAAACTCAAGCGAATGTGAACAATGGAAAAGTGCAATGGATTCCGAAATAAATAGTCTAAAGAAAAATAACACATGGCAAATTGTTGAAAAGCCAAAAGATAAAAAAGTTATTGATGTTAAGTGGGTTTATAAAAGGAAAAATAATAATGTTTATAAAGCTAGATTAGTTGTAAGAGGATTTCAGCAAAAGGATTACATTGAAAATGTCTATTCACCTGTAGGAAAAATGCAAACATTGAAAATTTTATTGTCATTTTGTTGTAAAAATAATTTATTCATAGAACAAATGGATGTAGAAACAGCGTTCTTAAATGGTAAAGTAAAAACCGAAGTATATATAAATGAACCGAAAGGTTATGAAACGGGAGACAATAAAGTTTGCAAATTGCAGAAAGCTCTGTATGGACTCAGAGAAAGCCCAAGAGCTTGGTACGATTGTTTTAATAAATTCATTGAAAATTTGAACTTTGTAAGAAGTAATTACGATTATTGTTTATATATAAATAACACAAACAAATATCCAATATATATACTAGTCTTTGTTGATGATCTCTTAATTTGCTGTAAAGATAAAAATAAAATTAACGAAGTCAAATCTAGCCTAATGAGAAAATTTTCAATGAAAGATCTAGGCAAAATAAACCAGTATATAGGTATCGATATTGAGTATAATAACGATAGAGGTAAAATGACCTTGAGTCAAACAAAATATATCGAATCTTTAGCTGCAAAATACAATATAGAAGATTCCAAACTATACGATACTCCAATGGAAACAAATTTAAGATTAGAACAAGCTAGCGAGATTGATGAAAATATAAAATATAGAAATTTAATCGGAGAATTACTATATGTAAGTACAGGCACAAGGCCAGACATAGCGTATAGTGTAAATTATCTAAGTCGATACCAAAGTTGTTATAACCAAACACATCTTAAATACGCGTTAAGAGTCCTAAAGTACTTGTATAAAACCAAAGATCTTAAGTTAACGTTCTGTGATAGTGTAAAGAGTGAAACACTAGACTGTATGGTAGATTCTGATTTTACAGGAGATAGTGTAGATCGAAAATCTACAACAGGTTTTGTAATTAGATTATTTGGAAATTTAATTTTTTGGAAAACGCATAAACAGAGTACAATAACTAAATGTTCTACTTTCGCAGAATATACTGCACTGTCCGAAGCAGTAACTGAAGTACTATTTATCAAAAATTTGTTATGCGAATCATTTAATGTTAAATTTAATGAACCGATTAAAATGTACGAAGATAACACAGGTGCGATTGCTATCGCAAAATTCGGAAATTTCACAAAGAAGTCAAAACACATTGAGGTACAATATCATTATATAAATGAAAATTATGAGAATGGTGTAATCGACATTGTAAAGATCGATTCAAGTTTAAATTTAGCAGATATGTTAACCAAAAGTTTAGACAAAACTAAGTTCTTAAAAAATCGGCATGCGTTAAGATTAATTTAAAGGCGAAAGAATGAAATGTAAAACTGAAAGCCTCTCTCTGTATGAATTATAAAGGAAAAAAAAACAAGATTATAAACTTAAGGAGGCGTGTTGTAGTATAGTAAGTATTAGAATCTTGTTTGTATACCACGCGAGGGCGCACTATATATATTGCTCGCTTATGTTACTATGCGCGCCTACTCTCTCTCTGTTTCTGAATTCCGATGTGAGCGGACGTATTGCCGACGGACTATTATAATGTTAACAAATATAAATATATTATAAAACTCTCTTCTTTATTTATCCACCTCTCCAACAAATAAAAAAAAAAACAACGAGAAAAAAGAGAAAAGCCGCGGGTGAGCTTTGCATGTACGCGTTAATTAAATTTCTCAACGGACATCGGTGCACTGTCCTCGCCGATTCTCAATACCCCTCTATCCAAGGAGAATCGATAGCTTCGAGAAACAATTCGGACACCGTGAAATTCTTTACGTTCTTGTTCTTCTTCGACTTTCCCTTTATTTTTTTTTTTTATTTTGTATTTTGTATATTTTTTCTTCTATGGTTTATACTTTTTTTTTTATAAATATATATATATATATATCCTCGCTTGCAGACAAAATTTGGTGAACTCTCGCTACAAACTCAACGTACAGTTTAAATCCTCGTGAGATACCTACGTTGTATGAATATTTTATATCGTGACACGTCCCGTGTGTTTACTTTACGATATATGCGAATATATTGGTATATATGTATGTGTATATGATACAAACGTAAACTCGAAAGAGTCGAATTGTGAAGAGAAATTGTTTATAGGCAAATTAAGTTATCTCATTGAAGATGTAAAGTTTCTATAATACAAAACGACGTTTGATTATCGATAGATAAAATGTTAACGATATAAATAATCTTCTATTTAATCTTAATTTCTAACTGTGTATGTGTCCTCGATCAATTAAATTCTTATCTAAATCGGTTCTCTTTATTAGTCAATGCTTGTATGTATATACTAGCGTCGTGACTCGTTGTTCTCTTAACGATCCTGCGTAACGTTGAAAGATTCCTAACTGCGTAGCTTATTATGCGAATAAGCTAGTTCTTTCCATATAGGAGAATAAGCGGACTCGAGTTGACTACAGATATGAGAACCAGACGACTAGAAAATATACTCGACCTTCGTACGATTTCGTCAACGCCTCCTACGTTTTGATCGAAACTCCGATTAGAACATGGTGTGCGTAACTACGTTTTCTTCGACCGTAATCTCGAATATCACGTAAGACAAAATATCTCCACATTGATATCTTTCGATCTTATTAGTTTACATAAAAAAATTTCTAAAAAAGAAATTTCTTTAAAATAAAGGATAACATCGAGAAAGTTCATTCGTCTTATTATTTCTTTTTTTTTTGTTTTTCTTTAACGAAAAGGAAAATCAAGCAACATGCGATTATTAACTTTCGAGCAACTAAACGATTTAAATCGAATTTACGATTGTACTTTGTACCGTCGTCGCAGTGCCGAAAACTTTACGATCGCTTTTTGCGACGAAAATTTAGGAAGCAACACGTAAGGCAACGCGAATCCCGAGGATTTAACGGATTAAAGCAGGATCAAACGTACGGACCGTAAGTTATTTTTGCATCAAAGTACAAGTATTTATGGACTCGCTAACATCTCCAAGCTTTCACATTTTATTTTAGTTTTCTTTTCAACGAGAGCTTTCGACGAACAATTTTTATTCGTTAAATTATTACGGTGTTGGTAACTATCGGTACTAATTAAAAATTGTCTCTTCAGAAACTCCTGTTTCCTTACATTGTTCCTTCTAAAATTTCAAATTATTTTATTCTTCTTTCATTTGTATCAAATTGGATAAAATTGGTAAACATAATTTATTGTTTTTTGAAATTGTGTAAAAAATATTTTGCGAATTTTTATAGATTTTCTAAGAAGAAAAGTTAATAGAGAAAATGTTTTGTCTTTGGTCTTTTTATATTTCTAAAGATTATTTTCACGTGTGGGAGTCGCGGTCGCCACCTTGCCCGCGGCAGCAACCGATCGTGTGCCGAGGCGTTTATTCAAAAGTGCCTGCACGTAAAACCGATATCTTATTCCCGAACGCTCCATTCGTTCTTCTTATGGCCACGCTATATCCTACCGGCTGTAGACGACATTCTTGTCCGCGTCGCGTAACTTCTTCGTCGTTTTAGGGCTATGAGATCGGTCGGTCGGTCGGTCGGTCGGTCGGACGGTTGGACGGTCGGTCGGTCGGTCGTTCGTTCTTTCGTTCTTTCGTTTAAACCTCTACTGACGATATTCTCAGACAGCCTCGAGCTATTCATCCGATCATCGACATTCTACAGAATACAATTTATTGCAAGATTTCGTTCATATAGAAAAAGAAACCGAGAAAGTTAATATTGTTAGAGTTGTATGATCCTCGTCAAAAAGATAAAAACGAAATAATAATAATAATAATTGTTGGTACTACTGTTTGAATACATTTTTTTCTTCTTTTTTTCTTTCTTCTTTCCTTTCTTCCTTTTTTCTCTTTTTTTTTTTTATCAAATTTAAATCTTTCCCCGAGAAATAAATTTCAACCGAAAGAAATAGTAGAAAATGTATTCTCTAGCGACCCTCATCGACGTAACCCGCTATGAACTTTTTCCCAAGATTTTCTCAGGACTCTTCCAATTTTCTACTCGAACGGTAGAAACACGGGTAGCTGATTCCAACGTAATAGATTGATATCTTCTTCGATTATTTCTTTTTTTTTTCGCGATTACTTTGGAAACGAGAGATCGCGTAGATAAAAGAAAGGACCAAGAAAAAAAAAGAAAAGTTTTTCTTTCAAGTTACCTTTCGAAAAATAAAACAAAAAAGAAAAAACCATGAAATCGAGTTAAACTTCGACCGTAAACGGATAAATGTTAACCGTGTATCTTTTGATTTAATTAATCTATTAAAATATACATAAAATTAGCATGAATTATCGATTTCTAAGACAATCAATGGTTATTCACAATATACTAATTAAATAGATTCATTAAGGAAACGTTAAAAACAATAAAATCAGAATTTAAAGGTTCATTAAATAGACTGAAGTTGTCAGTAACATTTAATCTCATTAAATTCTTAAAGAATACTTTGTAACGTAGATATAACAGTACAGTAAGATCAAGCTTTTGATTCGAGACAAGCATTAGGTAGCATTTAAAACTAAATGCAAGGTAGACTTAAAGCGGTCTATTTATCGAGTCAACCGAAAGCGGAAACCGAGACGTCTTTTAAACGCTGCGAATCCCATAAGACTATCGATTCTCGCGAAAGGGGACGCTTACCCCTTCCTCGGCCAGCTTCTAATTTATTCACGTCGTAAAGGTGTACCCTTTATTTACGATTTTCCATAGCTTATTTTTCCTCGTGAACGTACATCCACGTGAAGTGCGCGAGAGTAAACCAAAGGAGAAATAGAGAAAGGGAAAGAATGAAAAAGAGAGAGAGAGAGAGAGAATTTCTCGTCTCTCTTCGTTAGTCTCCTCCTGTACATAACTTATTAATTACGGTTGACTAATGCGCTCCAGCTGTGCCATGCGGCAGCGTCTTACGATTCGCCCTTCTCTCTCTCTTTCTCTCTAACTCTTATTCTCTTTATTTCTCTTCGTGTCTTTCTCTTTCTCTTCTTGAAGAGCGAGTCAGTAACTTTCTCTGGGAGCTTTCTCGGTAACGGCAGCAGCCCCTAAGAGAGGAAAAAGAACACCTAGAGTAGGAGGAGACTACTCTTCAGGAGAAAAGAGGAAATCTTAAGAGTGAGTGAGAAAGAAAAAGAAAGAAAGAAAGATAGATAGAGAGAGAGCGAGAGAGAGAGAGGGAGAGAGTGAGACAGAGTGAGAGTAAGAAGGGAAGGGAGAGAGGTAACAGAGAAGAGAAGAGAAATGGCGAGGGAAGCCGAGGGAAGGCGGGAGATGGCGAGCAGTAACTCACGCCCCCGAGAGGATTACCTACCTTGGTGAAGCTGGAAGAGGGTATACCCCACGTTGAGCTACGATCTTGCTGCGTAGCTACGCGTTTCTCATACCAAGTGTCTCCGGGACTCTCTCTCTCTCTCTCTCTCTCTTTCTCTCTTTCTCTCTTCCTCTGTAGCGAGAAAGGCCTTTCGTTCTTCGTTGTGGCAACGCAAACGCCGCTACGAGCTTCTACAAGCTTGCTTGCGTGAGCTGCCTTTTCTAGCACGTTCTGAGTAAAGGGGAGAGAAAGGACGTGTCGCTCGCTAGGAGCCACCGGAAGCCCGAAACTTATGACACGTGAAAAGGGAGCCACCCGTAGGCTACTCTTGTTTCTCGACGATGGAAGTAAGCGTTCTAATTATCAAGACGACGATTTACTTCTTAGATCGACAATTTCCCGATTTTTATACTACCAGTGAAATATATTTTGTCGGTTCTTTGATGTTTATATTTTTGGAATTATTCTTTGTTTTTTTTATCCAAAATAGAATAATATTTCTTCTGTTCTTTCTTTTTTATTATTAGGACGATTTAACGAATGAGGAATAAATAATGTTTATTTGATTGTCACTTATGTTTCTTGCTTCTCATCTTGTTTTAAGTTTACTTATATCATCAATACTAACAAATAAAAAATATCGTACACGTAAGTGTTACTGAGAGAAAGCAAGTAACTTTTGAATCAATTTAATATGAATAATAATCATAAAGACAAAATTAACGATATTTAAAAATAAAAGAAACGTCGTCGGATAAAATTAAATAGAAAATATATTCTCACGAATTTCAATCGATAGACAAATTAAATTATACAGCCTGCCTATGCTTAAATAATATATCGAAGATCGAATTATCGTAAATATCTTTTGGTAAGAAATGAGAAGAGGAATGATAGACGGTTAGACCTTATCGGCAAAAAGTTGCATGAGGGAGCGTTTTAGAACGTAAGCCTAAGGGAACATCATCTTATGGTAGTGCATAAACACAGCCTGTAGGTTTCCTCTTCTTCTTCTTCTACTACTTCGTGCTTCAGAGCAATTCACTTACTTTGATTTGATTGGTCTTCGCGTATGATAGGAGCTTTCGTCTATGCGAGTTTCAAAGAGGAACCTCGAAGGGAGGCCAAAAGGAGAGCATTGGGAACTCCAAGAGGGAGCCTTGGAATCGTGTTTTGCGAACCGCGAACAGAGTTATACCGCTAAATCCCCGCCAGCAATCAACGTATTGGCTGTTCTTATTAGAGTTGGCAACAACCGAACTCTCCCCATACTCCTTGGAAAACCTTCCTCCTCCCTACAACTCCCCTTCGACTTTCCATTTATGCTCGAATGCTCCACGTAACTCCCTTCTTACCGCCGACGCTCGGTAAGAATCCCTTTTTCTACTTCCTAGATGATTTCAACCGAAGTTGAAAAAAAAAATTTCTGATTACTCGGCGAAATGTCACGGTCGTCCTTAAATCTTTTACTTTCTTCCGAATCTTTATATATTTCTTATTTTCTTACGGCTCCCCTACTCGACGATCGATCGTTCCATTCGTTCGTTGTATTTCTTTCTGAAAAAAAAAAGAACAAAAATTACTAATTAATTTCTAAACGTTCGAAGAAACTGTCTTAAATTCTTTTTTAATCAATTTATTAAATTTCTACTATTAAAAAGCATAACTTTGTGGGTGAGTTATTTTATTGAAAAAATTTGTTCCAAAACCGCGTTAAGAACACGAACCATTTCGAGCATATGTTCGCTCGTTCATAAAGATAAAGAAAAAAGAAGAAAAAAAAAAGAAATATATATATATATATAATGATTCGTATTTCTCTCACCTCTCTCTCTCTCTCTCTCTCTCTTTCTTTCTTTCTTTCTTTCTCTTGCAAAAACTTTTTCGACGTAGATACGTCATCGACTAAGAAGAACAATTCGTCGGACGAAAGTTTCGTTCGGCTGAAGTTTCAGACGAAATACGAGGAAGCATTTTTCAAGAAAGGCGTGAGTAACGACCGAAATATTTTCCTTCTCCCTAAGCGCGTGCTCTTCTCTTCTCTCGTTTTTCTCATCCACAACGAACGCTCCTCACCTCTCTCTTTCTTTCTTTCTTTCTCTATACCCTTCTTCTTTCCCTGCCTTCCCAAAAGGTTCTTCTCCGGATGAAACACGTTTCACGGGCTCAGCATAAAACGTATCCACCCCCGTTGGTTAAACAGCTACGCACGCTTCTTCTTTACGTTTGTACAGGAGCGTGGCGAACTTAGGATTCCCCTAACTTCGTTTCATCTTCCGATATATCCCAAAGGGCCAAACGAGTGAGCTTGCGGAGCTTGATCGAATTTTGGGTAGTTCTGAGAGATCTGCTAGAAGAACAGAAAACCAGACATACGAAAATGATCCATTGTTCAGAAAACAGATCTCCTCTGAGATATTAGATGAAAATTAAATTTAATTTATGGTATGATAATAGTTCTTCTTAAAAAAGAAAAAAAAACACACACCTTCGAAATGGAATAAACGATCGGAAAAGGTATTTCGCGTTTAAGGGAAAACAGAAAGAAGTTAATAGGATTTTCACATTTTTCTTTTTTCAAGGATAACACTAGAAATGTAAACCGCGCTATACCAAATAACTTCTCCGTGAGTGCACGTGCGATCATACGAGCGAGATAATCGGTTAAGTTAAAGAGAGAAACGAAGATGGAAATTTTCCGAAACCTCGAAACTGCGAGAGACCAGAAGGAAGGAAGGAAGGAAGGAAGGAAGGAAGGAAGAAAGGCACGCGCGATAAGAGACGTGATCCTCCGAGGTTGGTAAAAAGGAGAAGGGCTGGAGGAAGGGCATGAAAAGCACGTCGCATTTTCTACTTTGCGGAAAACGTACGAGAGCCGTTTAATTGGGGTAGGGAGGAGAGGTGGCGTGCTTTTATTTATAAGTTTGCTCGAGTCCATCGAGCCCTCACTAGAAAGCGGTACTTTCCAAGAAAGAAAGGAAGAAAGAAAAAGAGAAGAAAAAAAAGGGGAGAGAAAGAGAAAGAGAGAGAGAGAGAGGAAGAAGAATCGACGAAGGCTCACGGTCCGAGAGGAACGGTGGGAAGCGTGTGACAAATAACCCTTATAAACGTTCCTCCATAATTCGAGTTGCCCTCCTTCCCCTCCTCCTGTTGGACGGTGAGTTTGCGAAGTTGTACACAAGTTGACGCGTGCAAGAACCTGGAATGAGAATATCGCGGAGGTTACTCAGGGAAGAGGAATCGTCGAGAGAGAGAGAGAGAGAGAGAGAGTTTGGAGAGAAACAGGGGGTGAGTTTGTATGGTGGACCACTTGATTACCTAGCGATAATAAACATCGAGCTGATATGAACTCGGTTTGACCACTGCTCCCTCATACTATCTACTCACTGAAACTGAACAGACATAAAGAGAGAGAGAGAGAGAGAGAGAGTGGACACATGAGCGCGCGCGCGCGTCTGTTGTGCGCCAGCCAACTGGCACGTAGTAGATACGTACGGGAGAACGGTCGTTTCGTCGACCATAGATAGCCGGGGATACGGTTGTAAATATGATGCGTTTATTGGCTACCGTGATTCGTGACCACCGAGAAGGAAAGAGAGAGAGAGAGAGAGAGAGAGAAACGGAGAGGGACTCGAGAGAGTTGCGAGCTCGTGTCATTGCTATGCTTTCGTACGATTAACTTTAGTCCCGATGATTTCAAGACCTATGGCCGGATTACCTATGATCTATGAAAAGATGACCTACGTGTATCATGAAAAAAGAAATAGCACGATAGAAGAAAAATCCTAAAGGAATAAGAGAGACTAGTCTAATGCTATTTTTTTTTTATCATCTTCTCTCTAATATTTTTTTATCTCTACCCCTTCTACTCTTTAATATAATTAATTATTAGGTGTACAAATAAGTTCTCGCCGTTCTTATTAAAAAATTAGGCATTTAATGACTTTAACCGAAATAAAATTGCTTGCTGAGTTACTCCTAATGTAAGTGCAAGTTTTTCTTGCGTTTGACACGAATCTTCAACCAATAATGCTTTCAATTCCGCATATTCGTACACTTTCGGTCTTCCGTTACGTACTTTGTCTTCAACGTCAAAGTCACCGTTCTTGAACTTCAAAATCCATCCATAACAATATCTTTCACTTAAGAAAACCTCGACATATGCTTTTACAAGCAATCGATGCGCATTAGCTGCAAATTTCTTCAAATTAAAAAATTTAATCAAAAGTTCCCGTAAATGACGCTTATTTGTCTCCAAACTCGACATTTTCGAACGAAACAAAATATCTTATACTGATACAAAATCATTAATATATCAAGATTATGTTGTCGAGAGATATCCAACCCTACAATATGACATTTAACATCAGACAATTTTAACCATAAGTTAAATATAAAGCCATATTTTATTAGACGGCGGAAACTTATTTGTACACCCAATATTAAATAAATCTGTTCAACAATTTGTATAAGTTTTAAGCAGTAGTTAAGTGAATGAAATGATTTGAAAGTTTTTTCATAGTAAAAAGTTGAAAAGTGACGACTCGTTTGCTCGCTCGTGCACCGTGTCAACGATAAAAAGAAGTAGGTATATACATGTTTTATATAGGTGCAGGTGGCACGTCGGTAAACGATAGTATTATAAACGTTTATGCGACTCGATATAGACCGTATGTGCGAGAATCGACGTAAAAGGCTGCCTGCTTATGGAGAGAAGTAGCTTGAAAGAACGAGAGAGAAAAAGAAAAGAAATGAGAGAACGAGAGAGAGAGAGAGAGAGAGAAGAAAAGTGAGACGGGGTGGGTGGCTTTGGGACGATCGTGTCGGTGCGGGGGAAGTGAAACGGGAGGGTTTTTACGAGGCAGTAACGGCCGATAAGGTGAGCTTGCGCCTCCTCCCCCTTCGGAAGCTTATTCCGCTACTGTACCCAAGTGGATGCTCAAAGTTCTCTCTTTCTCTCTCATCCAACTCTCTTTTACTTTCTCTTTTTACTTTTCTTCCCTTTTCTTTCCTTTTCTTTCTCATTCTCTCGACTTTTTTGATCCTTCTCATGCTCCTAGTCGTTGTCGTCGTCGTTGTCGTCCCATGAACGACTTAACCATTGCTTTATTTAAAACCGTTTACACTTATATTGCTACTAACTTCTCAAAGAAACTCTCGTTTGCGGTACAATCGACGTTTCCGAGATTTTTCATAGTTGTTTTTCTTTTCTTCTTCTTCAATATTGTACACGTACAATTGGATCTTGTTATGATGTAATTTATCAATCATCAATGACATTTAATTGATTTAAATTAATTTGAATATTTTTATTTAAAAGAAGATGTTGTTTCATTTGTATTATTTTGTATAGTGTTATTTAAACGATTTATTTAATACTATATTTAATAGATTAGTATATATAAAACTAGAATAATTATAGATAAACCTTAAATACAATAGTAATGTAGCAGTGTCAAATATTCTACACAGGTTCCAAATCAAAGTCATGTAATCAAAGATTCCGTATCGTGTTTTATTAATTTTTTGTCATTCACAAGAGGGTTTCTCTCTAGAGATCTCATATGAAGTCGCATAAATAAACTTTAGACTCGCAGAAAAACTTGATGCCTAAAATATTAGCTCGTGTAAAAGGGGGCTGTCAAATGGTAAAGTTTGTAAAACCCTGATTTAGAATGCTGGTAGATATTACTGCATAATTTATAATTACAAATTAATTATACTATCATTATATGCAATATTTGAACATAATAGTATTAATATTAAAGATAGAAAAGTTTATAAAAATGATGTCGCTGATAAGGCCCTATCTGTGGATGTTTTAGGAGCGAACGGACTGCGCAGGCGCGGCCGACAGACCTACACGCGTTATCAAACATTGGAACTGGAGAAGGAATTCCACACGAATCACTATCTTACCAGGCGGAGGCGGATCGAGATGGCACACGCACTATGTTTGACGGAACGGCAAATCAAGATATGGTTTCAGAATCGACGGATGAAGCTGAAGAAAGAAATACAAGCGATAAAGGAATTGAACGAACAAGAAAAGCAAGCGCAAGCGCAAAAAGCAGCGGCAGCGGCCGCGGCTGCGCATCAGCAACAAGGCGGCGGCGGGGGTCCTGAGGGGGGTAACTAGGGGTACGCCCTACACCGTAGCCCCCCTGACCACCCCACCGCGAATCCACACCACCCTCTGCTAGCGCCTCAATGTACACAGCTATACTAAGGTGAGTTTATTATTTATTTGTTTTCTTTTTTATACCTTACCATAATTCATAGATAAATACTTAATCTCTTCAATTTATAAAATAAATCAATCTTCAATTTTATACATTGATTAAATACAATTTGAATATATTCGTAATGATATGAAAGGTATTAGGATTCTGCGTTAAAGTTTTATTTTAAAATACGATAGTAGGGAATTTTTAACATCGGTCTATACATACGGGATTCTCAGTTTACATCGTTTAAAGTTTAACACACGATGTTGCTTTGAACATTCATGAAACAAAACGGAAAAGCCTTCGTCAAGTTGAAACACTAACCACGCTCTCGGCTATTTTCTTTTTCGTGAAATAAGTTTCCTCGGAGAATCTAATGAGAATATACCACGCGCGAGCGTGCTTTCATAATTTCATAAGTTATTCCGTTTGTGTATGCTCTTAAGAGAAGGGTAGACGCGTTCACCGGCCGGAGTAAGTCTGTATTCCGTAACGTTGTGCAAACTTAATTTTTGTCACACTATTTCCCTGTAAAATGAGAAATATTTATTTTGTCTGTTTATATTCGCCGAGGAATACATTTCTACGTATTCTAAATAGGGCAATTTAAATTAAAATTGCTAAAACAAAATTTCTTCCTAAGTTTTTATTAACGTTCTTTTATTTATATTTTATTTCTCGAAAAACAAACAGAAAGAAAGAAAAAAAAAGAAGAAGAGGAATGAACATGTAATTTAAATTGTCATTCAAATATAGATGCAATTAGTACGTGACTGAAAAATTAATTTCTCTGTTCAATTGTTTATAGCAAGAATGTAACCTGCATATATAATTATACGTACACGTAATATCAAAATGTTTAATTACTTGAACACACACACAAGCATACACACACTATGCGTACTCGACTAATATCTGAAATAATTTTTTGCTGGTAGAAAAAACATCTCGTATACGAGCAAGTTGTATTTCATAATTTCAATTTATATTAATAATATTCCCCTATTTACATATAACTATATGTGTATATAAACTTGCTCGTTGTTTGTCCATTTATTATTGTTAAAAGTGATGCATATTCTTCGTCTAGACGAGATTTCGTGGAAATCTTCTATCTGTCGAAACTTGTCACGATAGTGGGCAAGAGTGAAAGTTTGTTACCTTATAGGATATATTGGGGGTTGAAAAAAAGAAAGAAAGGAAGAAAGTAGAAAGTTGCGGTCAGGTAAAAAAGAATAGAAAAGAAAGGTGATGTTTTGGGTGTGCTATCTATCCTAAACATCCATCCTATAATTCGTATTTTCGTCGTGGGGCGGCTATTCATTCTCGGAAGACGAATGGGCCATCGAATGCGTTGTTCTGTGCACACCAATATTACCTTTAACAAAAACCCTCTAACATACTTTTTTTACTATTTTCGTAATATTTTCTATTTTACTCCTTGCGTGTTCCATTTTAACGGAATTTTTACGAAAATCTAGATGAAAAGACCTTTCTAAAAGATATTTTCGTTCTATTTTGAATGTTTGTTGAATGTTTCTTCTCACGGTAAAAATCTTTTAGAAATGTCCTATATAGGATCATTTTTTTGATTTATTTTATTAAAAGAAATGCGAGTAAGAGAAATACCGCGTTCATTGTATAGAAATCCCATTGCTAAGGTAACTATCCTCAAAAAAATCTTAGAAATTTATAGGGCGGATATTCCAGAGCCGTTAGTTGATTGTCTCGAAAATAATTCTGTCGACTAGAAGAGGTACATTGTATTTAAATCTTACATTCTCATCCCACTCTTCGTACTCGTGTCTAAATGTAAAATAGTCATCGAATAGTCAATGTAAGAGAATTTATTTACTTACTCGCATTCTCTATCGTAAACTCGACATTTTCCGATTTTCGGATCATCGAACATTCGGATAAATTTACGAAATAGCTTTTTGTTCTGTGTATATTACTACTACTACTACTACTACACAAGATCAATGTTTTAATGTGTAAATTCATGGTAATTTGGATTCTTTTCAAACTCTTTATTTGATAATCGAATCGTAAAGTTGTCGTAAAATCAGTCGTAACGTTGCAATGCTGTTGCCGCGGGTCTTGAAAATCGAGATTTACTCGAGAGCAACATTCTTCTTAATCTTCTTCCTTTTTCGGATTGCACGACCAACTTCTCGTATAAATTCTCCCCTCGACCATTCGTAATATTACCCGCGGAACGATTCCTCGATTAACTTCGTGGATTGCACTGTAATTGTGCGGGTCGTTCGAGCTCAATTAAATAACGCTTCGAGGACAATATTTATTTAAAACGGCCGAGAGTGTTATTTATTTAATCGACGACATCAAATTCGCAAATATACTAAGCGTTACATTCCGAGTTATTCCGCTTTATCTCGTACGGTTATATAATTAAATCGTTCGACGCTATTAAAGTTCCATTCGATTGGTTATAAAAGGTCCCAATGATTGAGACATTGGCTTCTGTAATTGAAACTTTATATCGCCATTGATTTTCTACCTGCGTCC
This sequence comes from Mischocyttarus mexicanus, assembly GCA_023678845.1. Taxonomy (NCBI): domain Eukaryota; kingdom Metazoa; phylum Arthropoda; class Insecta; order Hymenoptera; family Vespidae; genus Mischocyttarus; species Mischocyttarus mexicanus. Next base: position 628,470 of record JACGTP010000033.1, on the reverse strand, counting down.
AAGAAGGTGTCAAGAATTTGTCCTAGTATTTTTTTTAACTTGATATTTATTTTTTAAACGTTAACTTACATATATATTTATTTTTTTTTTGCTACAAGTATACAGCAATGAATAATATTTTTATTTCAAATTTGTTAGTAAGAGAATAATAATATATCGTGTATTATAAATTAATTTAAATTAACCAGCGTATTTCCGCATTTCATTTTTCTTTCGTCTCCTAAAATAGAAGAATGCAAATAAACGTTTCTTCGTTTTTTTTTTTCTTTTCCGAGTAACACAATCGAAAAATACGAGTTTTAATAAAAACGAACTTTCGTTCGTGAACATGAAAACGCAATTAAAATGAGTAAACCTAGAAGTAAATGAAAAACATCGTTTTAATATGCGCATATGCATATGTGCGTGTGTGCCATTGAAAACTGTAAAAATAAATGAAATCTTTTATCGCATCAACTTAATCGGGATATAAAAAAGAAGCGCATTTAAATTACAAAATATATATATACCGAGCTTAAAAGTACATAAAATCGATTTGATACAGTAAATAAAATCTTAAACGAGATTTACTTTTAATCAGACTATCCAAATTTGTATAGCGTGTTAAATATAGTATGGTGATCCGTATCCATAGTATGACACTGCCATCTAACGGAATTAACGATCTCTGGTATAGTTATGGCTGCTTCACCCTCGCAAGTTTGTGGGCGTGGTTAAGGCGGAGACGAAGGAAAATGACTATTTTATTGCATTAATTCGTTACTTAATTTTCTTTTTTTTTTACAAACAATATTATTACTTTTATTCAATAGTTAACATTAAAATAATATATTTGATATATTTTCAACCTAATTACAATTTCATTAGGATAAGGATCTAAAGATTTTCAAAGGATTTACTTTGATGTAATACTCCGCGGGAACTACTTTTCTTTATTAGATCGGATTGTACCAGGTGGCAGCATCGGTCAGCCTTATATCAACATTTATGAGTGCGCTCTACTTTACCGACTCTCAATGGTAAACACAAATTTACGAAGAAGCTCTACCCACTAAGTTCGACAATCGAGGTTGTTAGTTCGATGGTCCTCCGTAATGCCCACGGTACTTTGTTTTTATCGACATGGTAATACAAAAGACTACGACGAGGGACTAAAATGCATGTGTAAGAAAGCTTACGCTGATTCTTAAATCTTATTCCAGTTACTATCTATAACGAAAACGTTATAAAAGAAGAGGTGACGTTTTTATTAGAAACAAAGGTCCGCCGTAACGTGATTTTACTGCCCAATAAAACGTAATTTCCATGGATCGATGAAACGCTTCGGTCGTTTATCTCTCACTCTCTATCTCTCTGACATAGATGTTCGTCAAACAGTGGGACAAGCTTTTTATTGGCTGTAAAGGAAGACATTTTACGATCCATAAAAACATTTATAGCGCTAGAGTCGTCTTACTTCGGCTGTAACACCCCCGTCCCACCCAGTTATATCCATTACCCCTTCCGTGGCCTTTCCAAGGGCGGCCACTGGCACGCGCGCTCTCTTGCCTTGCCTTGCCTTGCCTTGCCTGCCTTTGAGATTTACAGGTTACGCTCCCGGTAACACCTCGTAAACTTGGCTTAACGACTTTAACCGGGCCTAACAGCTTCCTTCCTGCAATCAGACCCTGACCTACCTTTTATACTCGTCCTAGAAAAATCTCGAGCCAACTGTCGTGTTTCTTTCATCGATGTAACCCTCCTCATCATTATTTCTCGAATAAATTTATTACCCATGAATAGTTACATTTTATCGATAATCTTTGACTATCAATTTCTTTTATAATAAACAGACCCTTTTTCTCAAAATGATTATTTTGATCGTAATTTATAAGTGCGTTTGTGGAAGATTCTTTTCTTTTATTTGTTATTTTAAAATTAGTAATAAAATGTATAAATTGTTTCCCATTAGGTTTCTTTAAAGAAGATTGAGTTTCTGAAGAATTTGTAAATGAAAAGTCTTATTGCTTTGGAGAGTATTAAATCCACCTATACAATAGAACGCTTGTAACTCTTGAACGTGCGCTACCGGCTCAGAGTCTACGGCTCTTTGCTTTATGATTTGTTTTGATTACACTTCATTACCATTTTACGCCTTTCGCTGGCAGCGTAACGGCTTGGCAATAAGTCTTCTTCGTTGATTCTATCGCGACGTTTATGGCCATCATTATTAGCTGATACCACTTGAACTCTCGTAAAGTCTACGCCCGTGCGCGATCTGGCTCGCTGGGACGCTCATCCACTTGCACGTTAGTGGCCATCAGTAGAGGGGATAAATTGGAAGGGATAACCACAAAGACGAATAAGAGAGGGGAGACTTACGAGTTGAGCGATTGTCCGCTAGATTGCGTTTCTTATTACTCGGCCATGTTTATATATATATGATGGATTTCATGTATTATATATTTTATTTTATGGTTTGTTTGTTAATATAATACAAATAATTTATTTTTTCTAAAGATCGTTAGTTCTAAAAATATTGCGCTCATAACTAAATCTTGAATAATAGTTTTATTTTATTGGATAACGATATTTTTTATTAATTATATTAAATTTATTAATAATAATTTATGTCTTATACATGAATAGATTTATAGATCGTATAGATGGTATACCGTATGATTAAAGTATCAAAGTAATAATAAAATGTTTATTTTTAAAGTCGCTTCAGCTATCTCTTAAATATTTTTAAATACAATTGCATCTAAAAAATTGAAAAACTTATTTATCATTTAAATACAGTTAAGTTGTTTAACTTAAAACGAGCATCAGAGGCGCATAAAATTAATCCGAATGTAACACCGTATCCTAGTTAGCATTACCGAACTAAACGATAGAACTAAAACGTAAACAAAAGATTTCTGTTTGGTGGTGATAATTTAACAGCTTCTTATATACTTACTGGGATCTTCCGCGAGCTACGAATATCCTGAAATCTGGTTTTCGCGCGGTGGTATTAGCATTTAAAAGTTAGCAGTACCCGGCCTGCCGGCGCCATTGGTCCACATTTACACAACAATGAGGGTCCGTACTCTAAAAACTCCCAGAATCCCTGGGCTTGAAAGTCAGACGCGAATCAGTGAGAGAAAGAGATAGAAAGAAGAGATGGGGAAGAAGAGAAGCAGAGAATGCTAACGCCATCGGAATCTATCTCTTTCTCTGTCTTTTTTTATCTTTCTCTCACTCCCTCACTCTCTCTCTCTCTCCCTCTTTCTCTTTCTCTGTCTCACTCCCTCATTCAGTCGGTTGCTCTCACACGCACACAGGCAATCTCTCACTTAGAGATAAAGTTTGGTAGAAGGGGAGGATGAGTCGTGGTAGGGAACACGGAGTGAAAAAGAAAAAAAAGAAGGGAAGAAAGAAAAAAAAGAAAGAATGAGAGAGAAGAGGCAACGACGCAAGCTAACTAGAAACTCGCAACACAAAACCTAAGGTTTGAACCTTTTTTTTAATCCTGTTTTTGGGACCCGACTAGCCTCAGAGAGGATAGCATACGATCCTCTCCGTTCGTCTCTCGGCCATGGATATTTCTAACACACATGACCCACCCATCCCAGTGGCAGTGATGGCGTCTGCGACGTTGCCAAATTATCTTACGTAACCACTTAATTTTCTTCCGATCCCGTACCCGATCCGATCGGTTTAACTTTTAAAACGCTTAATTCCAATACTAACATATGAGTAACAAAAACGGCTATCAGTTTATCTACTTTAACTTAGCTACTGTGTGTAACGTTGGGATAAGTAATAAAGTACGTCTAAGGTACGAGATCAACGATAGCGTCGTTCACATTTATGTGACAGTTAACTGCTTTACGTTAAATACGATGTAGTATCATTTAATAACAGAAGAAAAAGCTACTGAATAAGTGATTTTAACTATAATGAAAATAATGGTCGCATTTAATTACATCTTATTTTTATTTTTCTTTAGTTTTTCTTCTTGTTCTTTTTGTTCTTCTTGTTCTTTAGATGGCATTTACGATATTATCTCAGTTATTAAAGTTAGAGGCTATTATGTGTAGATATACAAGACATCTATAAATGAATACTTAACTACGTTACACAACTTTTATTGTCAGTCATTAACATTCTATTTATCGGATCTCGTTTATCACGTGATTACGCATTTATGTATCTCAAAGATATAACATTGCTAACATGCGTCTATTAAAGTGCGACTTCTTACTACTTTTAATGTTTCTTTCATTCGATACGCGTATTCCGTTTGCATACTTTTAATTAGATATGATAAAATCGAACTGGATAAGGTGAAGGAATTGACGAAATGAATCCCTGTAGAATCACTTAATCCGGTTTTGTGATCGTTTCCAGCTTCTGTGTTCATTTATTTACATGGACCACCCAAGTACGCCTGGCACGAGTGAAATGTTCCTTGACCATGCGCGCCTGCGTAATAAATAAATCGCTCGGCAACTCTGTATTGCGTTTCTATTTATTTTAATCGAAGTCCTCGATAAAGATTTTATTCCGTACTCAGCCATTCAATCGTATCACGTCGTTAATCGCATCGTTGCATTTCTACTCATGAACAATTATATAAGGTACCTTTGCGTGCAGTATATAAAGTCGTTTGTAATCGACGACACGCTGTCCTCCATCGATACGACATCGAACGTTTCAATTCCAAGATCTTTATGTCTCTGTTGTATATTTTATTATGTTAAATGGAAGTACGAGCATGTACAAATGTTGTACATGGTATGTGTTTACAGATATTATCTATTAAAATTGTATAGATCAATAATAAAAAGATAAAAGCTTGAATGAAACGATAATATTGCAACAAATAAAAGACGAAAAAATAATTAAATGATAAATATAAAAGAAAATAGGAAATTTTCAATCGATGATAGGTACGTTACAAGAGAATGTTAAATTTGTCGTAGCACAAATTTAAGTCAATAAATTTTCCAACACGTCGGACTAGGCGCTACGAAGATATATCACTTCCACGGGTGTTCATATAAAGTTAATGCTGCTTCAATTATAAACGGCCAACTCTTCCTCTTTCCTCCTGTAAAAAGTTCGTCCAAACGCGCATCGAGTTTTCTTTTCGTGGCTTTCTTGGGCCATTTATTCATCGTAATATTGAAATAAGCTTTCTAAACTTTTCGCGAGAGTTTGCTAGCAGCCCTGAGTCCGCGTGGATGTTATACGACACGGCGAAGGGAAGAGAATTTTACAAAGGACGAGTTGAGGGGAAGGGAGAAGGAAAGGGAAAGAGGGGAAGGTAGAAGTGCAAGCTAATTGTGATACACTTCGTGGGAGAATTTACATGGACTCGAAAAAGCTCCTTATCAAGGATACTAAAAAGAAAAAGATGTGTATTAGGCGTATTGTCTTGCGAGTTTTTTCTAGTCAACCGAAGAGTTATTACTTTGACAAATATAATTATATTACTTTTTATTCAACACTATTAAAAATATCAACATGCAATGGTTGTAGTGAATCCATTAACAACTTAATGAAGATAGCTTATTGAATTCTATTCTTACCTTTCCTCAATATACCTAATATTGTCTCTAAAACAAGTAAGGATTTATTTACAATTAAAAATTGCTAAAAGAAAAAAAAGAGAAGTGATTTCACGAGGATAGATATACTTTTAGTCGTGTGACATTATTTTGCAGTAAAGGAAAAGCTTTAGCAAGAAGTCCCCGCGCTTTCATCGAGAGACGTGCTCTAAGAACGGCGGGACAGCTAATTGTGATACACCCCGCGGGGAGTTGCGTTGAAAGTGTCGAGGATCTCGAGGTGGCGCGGTTCCGTACTTGCTTATACGAAGTTAAGAAGCAAAAGCGGAAAAGGGTGGGCAACGGGGGTTAAGAGGACACTACGTAGTTAGTTATATACGCTGTGGCTGTGCATGTTGCCAGTAGCGTCGGTGTGTTTTTCATTTTCTTTATATCACCCTTGACGCTCGTAAAACCATTACCCGTGACCGAGCAAATGCAACTCCTATATAAACTCTATCGGTGTGTTATATACCACGCGTACTACGTATCCTCTTCGTTCTTTGACGATACTGTCGACTTCTTTTGGTTCCGCGTTCTTTTACCACCTACCACCACCCTTACCATCACCACCATCAAACTCGTCGTTCTATATTTCGCCAAGACCAAGTCAATTTCCTCAGCAATGGTAAACTCGACCCTTCGGCTTTTATCTTAGCCATGCCCACGGGAATGATCCGAGTTTTCTCATCGTCGATTGGATACATTCCGTTTGCTTCGTTATCTACTTGCCAAGTTTGACTTACTAGGTGGGAAGAAAAGAAACGACGGGTCACGCATCGATGTATGTAATACGTAGGTATAAGAATTTCAAACAGCCGGATCTTGGCCTCGTTCTTCTCTTTCTGCACTGTTCTCTTTCCAACTGATCCTAGTATTATTTGAAATTTTCTATTCGTATAAAAACAGGGACCAATTCTGGAAAAATGAAAGATTAAAGATTAAAGATTAAAGATGAAAATAAGTAAAATACGAAATACCCGAAGACCTGGAAAGATTCATTTAGTTTTAACAGGCGTTGATATAATAGAATAGCTTCAAGTGATATATGAATTTTCAATAAGCCATTGATATTACCGAGCGGCTATTTCCCTAGATCCAAAGTTAGTTTCACAAAGTTTAAGGCGTTCATTACGCACGAGCCACTCTGGAGGCCGTGATGTGTAGATAAGTCAGTTAGCGACTCGCTCTAGCGCGTTCCATCGTGGATCCTTTTTTGCGTAGCGCCCTCTTATTGCTCTACCCTCTTTCTCTCTTTCCCTTTTCGTTCTCTTGCTCACACTTGTCGGGTGATTCATCATCGGTGTCGTTCTCTCTCTCCTTTCTCTGGCTCGACTGGCTGGTCTGGCTTGGCTGGCTGCTTGGTTGGCTTTGGCTTGGCTGGCTGGCTGGTTGGCTAGCTGGCTGGCTGACTGGCTGGCTCGGTTTCTGGCTTTCTGGCCCCCGAACCCGCGTACACCACCGAGCCTCTTCGTCTTCCTTCTTCTACGTAGGCATCGTTATACACGTTGCTCGTTTTACTCCCACACTGGATCCGTACCAACATGCAGTTCTGGCGCGGCAGGGCGCTCTCCTCCGAGTTAACTTAAAGCCAGATATTCTTTGCATTCTTTTCGAACAGTCATATACTTGAGTTTCACAAATATCGAACTCTTTTTTATTACTAAATTTAAACTTGATTCTCCTTTCTTTTTTCTATTTCCTCGATATCTCTTAGCAACGGATGCATATTGAATTAGTTTTACTAGAAAAGATATAGGTAGTTGATTAAAAGCTAATAAACGAAAGAATGTAAAGATAAATATTAATTATTTTTATCTATGATATATTTCATTTGGAATAGCTAGGAGAATAGTTTACCAAGATTTATGAGCGAATCCTCTTCAGAAGCCACGTGTCCTGAACGTAGAAATCGGCGGAAGGTTAGGAAGGTTTGTTAGCCGTTAGGAGCCGTCGGATCAGCACACCTTCGTTCGCGGAGATATCTCGAATACTTGATACAACACCCACTACGGGCTTCGAGTATGCGATATATCTAAAGCGATACATCACTCGGCAATATCACTCCGTGTCACGAAGAGATACGGTAATATTTTCCTTCCGACATTCGCGAACGTCGGCGTTGTCGGCAGTGTAAACACTGCGGGGGCACGAGTACGAGATCGGTGCCAAGCCCTTTTTCTTTCCCTCGTCGTTTCGATACGTTGTTCGCTCGTCACTCGCTGGAAATCGATTATGGCGGCATTCGTGTGCACCGTTTTCAAAGTGTTCCTCGACGATTCAATTATTCACGTTACGATTCTCGCAATAACATTCTGACGATATTATTTAAAGTCGGCACTGTGTCTTGTCGATGTACTCGCCATCGTAGCTCGAAATTTACTTGTTAGTTAGATATTGCTTGTACAAAAATTGATACGGGTAACTGGTTTTTTGTTTTTTTTTTCTTAAAAGATGAAGATACGTGATGGAAGATCGGACGTTGCGATGGTAAAGACATTCTCTAAGTTTATGAAGATTCTTTTCGGAAGATTGTACTTTTTTAGGTCGATGGTGGTGGAAGGTGGGATTCCAGTAATTCGGTTATAGAGCGGTTGGGTGCTGGAGAGAGAAGTGGGCAGGGTGTCAGACAGTGGTATGGGTCGAGTGGTAGTAAGGGTAGGGGGGAGAGGGCGTTCCATGGCGTACCCTGCATGGGGTAGCTTGCAACCTCACGCGACACTAGAGCCATCTATATCCTCAAAGATTTATGGGTTCCTGGTGCAGCGGCTGCTCGGAGCAAGTACACACCGCACAATATCACGTGGTGCGGTGTTGGTGGTGCCCCCTGTCGCGACGGCCGCGCTGTTGCCCCGCGGGGGTTTACGCGCAATTCGCGCTCGTGCACTAACCTCATAAAAAAGTTGCTCCTCGATCTCAATCCGATCGGAGAACCTTTACCTTCTTTCTCTTAACCCGACCGATTCTGAAAGTCCCAACGATTCTCGCACGTTTGTTACTCGTTGGCCTAAACTGGATCCTCTTGGATTTCCAAGCCTGAATCGCCACCACTGCTATGGCTCAATCCGAACTTATTTTTATTTATCTCCATTTGCCTTCTATATTAATAATTCCCCGCAAGATTGTTTTGCACGCGACAGGACAACGGTTCCCCTTTTCTTTTTCTAGCCTATCTTCGTCTCTTAATTAATTCAATTTGATATAATGTTCAGAACAATTAATTGGAAAGATCGATGTTACAGCGTCCATTTTAAACAGAAAAAAAATTTACATTGAAGGTAGAGAATGCATGTAAAGTATTATTATTACTCTTTCCGGAAGTAATAGCGAAAGTTCTGAGGTGGGAGGGGGTGGAGAATAAAAAAAGGAAGATCAATGAGTGGAAAAGAAATTAAATGCTTGAAAAGTAACATTTGATATATGTACGTATTATATAGGTAGTAGAAAGACCCATATACATATATGTATATATATGTATAACAAGTGATCGCATTCGTGGTATGGAAAGGACGGAGCAAAAGCAGAGGTTTTACAACAACCCCCTTGACACGGCCGTCAATTCGTACTTCCCACGATATTCTGCGTGAGTAGTAGCGAGGAGATAAAGAGAGAGAGAGAGAGAGAGAAAGTGAGTGGGTCGTTCTAGTATTGGTAAGAGACGAGGGTGAGGACGAGGACGATATGAGTACGGGTATCTACCTACTACCTATGCCAGTGCACTCCAACCCAAGCAAACGGCCCGTTCCACCGATGCGGCCGGTTTACGAGCAACCTGTGGTAACGAGAGCGATAGATAATAACCGCTCCGTGCTTGACTCTCATCCCCTTTCTCTCTCTCTCTCTCTCCTTCTCTCTCCTTCTCTCTCCTTCTCTTCCCTTTCTCTCTTCTGTTTCTCTCTCTCTCTCTCTTTTTCTATCTACCTCTTTCTACCCCGTCGGTCTGTGCACGTTTCTGCACGTACGCGTCAGCTTCATTTATTTTTTACCAAGTCCGGAATCGAGCGAGCATCGCGTCAAATGAAGGAATCCCGTCGCTTCCATCCGCTACGTGAAATTATTTACATCGTCACCATGCCCCCGAGAGATTTTGTTTGACAATGCTTATAACAACGATTACTGTCCAATGTCCACGTCCCCCTCATATCGTATGCGTTAAGCCTTAATCACGTTGCTGAATATATACACATAACTTGTACTCAGCTTCTGCATCTACTCGATTTTACACCTTTATATAACCTTAATACTTCTTTTTCTTCTTCATCTGAAAGGTTACACAAAGATAGCGTATGTCGTACACATTTATCGCTCGAAATAAGACTCGCCAGTTAATCTTCGTTATTGTTTTACAAGAGCATAGAACGTGTCTCGTAACGAGACCTTCGTCGAGGAAAGAGAAGAGAAGAGAGAGAGAGAGAAAGAGAAAGAGAGAGATAGAGAAAATCAAGAGATTGTTTATTATAAATTTGAAAGGTGCACCTGCGTATACAACGCTCCTGTTAAATTATTATCGGCAATGTTCTCCCCGATATACTTCATTACGATATTCGCTTGTTAACTGATAAGATTATTATATAGCCAATGAACGATATAAGATAAAATTGTAATCATTGAAATAAAACGAATACCTATACGAACAAAATGCCGTACACAAAATAAAATAAAAATAAAAAAGACCAAAACAGTCGACTCATCGAAGTTTGAATATTGATAATTAATTATTGTCTTTATTCGTGTTGGAAAATTTATCGATCCGATGCTCATAAATTAATACTTATTATCCAATAAGAAATAAGATAAAGAATAAAAAGTTAAAGCAAACTCACATAGATCTTAAGATTCTCTCGGGGAAATATCTAATCAAACGGAATCACATTGTACGATGAACTTTCTTGCAAAGGCTCTGTTGTTCCCTTCTCATCGTCTCTTGGAATCACGTACTTTCTTTTCCTCTTTCCTCCCTATCCTCCTTCCTTCCTTCCTTCCTTCCTTCCTTCGGTTTTTACGAGATTTAAGCGTCGCGTTACATTCTAGACGCGCAGGCGCGCGCGATGGAAATTTATTGCGGCTTAAAAACTCTAGCCTCCTTTGGAAATCCTGATAAATGTTCAAAGAAGCGCCGGTATTGCGTGTATACGTGTGTACATATACGCATACATATATATATATAGATATATACATATTTATATACTTATTATATATTGGTGTAGGTTGATACAGCAATGTAGATGTACGCATATACATGAAAACACACATAAGACATATACAATCGAAGAAACTCAGAAAGCAAAAGTAAAGGCAAAGTGATTCTAGGCCGAAAAGCAAATTGTATGATATACAAGATCGTCGTACAAACAAACGGCTACGTCTGAAGGCATAATCGTGCCGACGATTCTACTACAACCACTCTTCGTACGCGTCTTTAAGAAGATCCCTAAAAACTTTTTCACTCCAGGATTTATCGTTCTTGTTATAAACGATAAAGATTCGGTAATCTTTGAATTATAGTTAGCTACTCTAATGCCGAATTCGGGCCGTCGAATAAATTTCAAACGGCTACGGTTTTACGTAAAATCGTAAGCTTTTTATCGGCGTGATCTCGTTAGAAATGAAAGTGTAGAAATTCATTGATCAGAGGTATTTCAATTTAGAAAGATAATTGACGTACGTATTTATATCGATGATATATATATGTTTACGTTATAACGATAATTAAATGTCAACAGTATCGATACATGCATACATATATATGTTTGTATATTCAAATATATGTAGAAATAATTCATGAGCCGAATTTAATTTCCATACCTATAAAAATAAATTATTAAGTTCTCTAATGAATGCTATTATCAAACTCACACAATAAGATCATTTATGAAAATGTAATATATTTACGAGAACGACAAGAAAACGTCGATACGTCTTCTCCTTTCCGAGTGTATTCTCTTTTACTACACAAAATCCAATTATTTCACACAAAGGAAGGACGATGGATGTGGGCGAGAAGATTCTTTTTGACAAGACAAAGCGTGGACAAAAAAAATAGATCTGAGGAGAAAGGTACAAAGGTTGGTGCCTGTAGAAATGGCTACGAAAATGGATCTCGCTTCTTCGAAAAAGGAAGAGAAAGGAAAAGAGAGAGAGAGAGAAATAGAGAGATAGTTTAAAATTCTCCTGCTATTTCTTTTCTTCTTCTACTTTTTCTTCTTCTTTTCCTTGTACTTTTTCTTCTTCTTCTTCTTCTTCTTGCACTTTTCTTTCGCTACGCATATCAAGAGGCCCAGGACAAACAAGTTTTTCGCGTACCTTTTAAGGGTGAATTGTGGTGTCTCCGCTTTCGCATAAGATATTGGTCGTGGTTCGTTTGCTGCGTCGCATTAGAATCATGAAAGAATGAATGAGATTGTATAAGATTCATAAAAGATAACAGAAAAATAAAATATTAAAGATTCTGGTAAACTAGAGAATACTTTCCATATAGTATAGAAATACAAAATTAATTAAATATGAAAAATATAATTAGTATTAATACAATCTTAAATACTTTTATATTTCTAATATATAAATAAAGGTATAAAGAAATAATGAAAATATTAAATATCCATAAAGATAAAGAGGGAAAGTACAGGAAATGGAAAAATATTATACGAAATTTGAGTTCTTTCTCTTACAAAGTTAAAATATATTACCGAAATAATTATAATTTATACTGAAATTATGTGTATTTATAAGAAATAAAAGAGGAATAGAAAAAATATGAAGAAATAAGATTCCGTTTGAAAATCGTAACGATAGAAATGTTAAATCTATACAGACAGAAAGAGAGATGGAAAGAGAAAGAAGAGAAATAAGGAAGGGAATAGAGAAGATATCGGCTCGGTCTGTTCAAGCCACAACGTCGGCTCCTCTCTTCCTTTGTCTCGACCGCTTTTCTAACCCCTTTCGCTCTTAACGCAAGCTATCGATATCCGGAGATACAAACACCAGGAAAGCCGAGACTCAACGTGCGTGTGGCCGGACAAGGCACCACGTGCATTCGTTCCATTACAAAAGGAGCTGAACCAGCGCAGCACAACCCGACCCGTCCCGTTCCGTTCCGTCCCATTCCGTCCCATTCCGTCTCATTCCATCCAATGCCGTCCCGTCTCTCGTCCCCGACACGTTCAACATATGAACGTACAGTACTGGCTCGTATCTTCCAAACGATCCACCCTCTGTTCGATAGATATTTGAAATCTCCGGGTAAAAAGAAGAAGACGAAAAAACAAAGAATTTTTCGAAATATCACTCCGTGAAATTTACCGAAATATTTAAAGAAACGAAAAGAAAAGAAAAAGAAAGTGAAAGTAAATAAAACAACAAACGTAAAGAAATTCTTTCTTTCTTTGTTCTCATCGTTTGGTGTTTAAAAGACAAACTGTTCGTTCTTCTTTATTTTTTGGAAGTTTAACTGGACGTTACATGATGCAGCGCGCTTTTCCGAATTCACAACGTTTGCTAGATTGCAGTGTGGCGAGAGAGTGCGAGTTATATTTCTACCATGTTGCTGGGGTCGGGGTCGGGGTAGGGGGCCCGGGCCGTGGTAGAATCGTTTCGCAATTTTAATATTTCAGTTTTTCGCGAGTTCCATTCTAGCTGCGCCGAGTCCGGGCCGAGTCCGAATAAATCCATTCAAGAGAGGGCCACACATTGTTCGATTCTCGTGGAAACGTGTTTTTCACATCTTCCTGTATTTCACACGCTGCGAAGGTATCATCTCGTTGAATGAAGAATGGCTCGTGAAATTGGACTTTGCGTTTTGCAAAAAAAAAAAAAATATCATGATTTTTTCAAATACGCCCGCTTGTTATATTTTACTTACATGAACTAAACTAATCTCTCGTTTCCTACCTATCTTCTATTTTATTTTTCACGATGAGAATATTTAACGAGATTAAAAAAAAAGAAAATATATATGAAAGCAAAAGAAATTGATGTTTAAAAATTGTTTCGTTTCGTAGCACAAAAGGAAGAAGTATTACATCTTCTTCGTTATTCAACTCGTTGAATCTTTACCGAACCAAAACGTGCCATGGCCAACTTTTAATTAACCTTCCCACACTCTCTCTCTTTTCTCTCCCTCTCTCTTAATTTAAATATTAAGATCCCAATTATCTTTTTTTTCCCCTTAACGATAAAGAAGAAAAAAAAAATAACATAAATTAAAATAAAATAAAAAAAGAACAAGATTTGAAGGTGAAAATGATGAGATACGATCTAACGGGGATTTTGTCTGGTTTCTGTTTCAGGTGAGTGGCAGGCCGCACCCGCTGTCTCTGTAATGCCAAATAGATGGTCGACGTACGTATCCGTCGATCGTCAATTTATCGGTTGCGGCGAATCAGATGCTGCACCGGTGAGTGACGAACCCCCATCCCCCCCGGACCTCCCGTAGCTCACTTTGACCAATATTCTCCCAACGCACATGTGTACACATATAAACACATTCACGTATATATAAACACTTGAAATGCTCAAACACATAGACACGTAGAGAAATGGTTAGAGGAAAAAAAATAAGAGAGAGAAAGAGAGATATACTAAGAAACACTAAACATAAACACTAAAAACATTAAAACTCGATATGCAAAACGTACATAAAATGTACGCATCCGTATTATAGTTTAACACTGTCCGTAGTTGATATCCCACAGCCAGAATTCTACTGCGGTCTCTGTCCGTAGCTTCAGCTTTGTCGTAGTAAACTCGTAGAAATGGGCAGAGTGAGCTTTCGGTGACACGGTCACCGTCCTTTTCTCTCGAGACACCCCTGTTGTTTCGATTCTAAAGAGGACCTTTCTTCCGTGTTCGTGACGTCCTTCGTTCGACATCAAGCTTCCTTTTCGGCAACGTATTTTCTCGAGATAGTTCCAAGCAAAACTTTCTTTCTAAGCAATCCGAACTTCCTCGAGATCGTCGTCGTCTTCGTCGTCGTCGTCGTCTTCGTCGTCGTCGTCGTTTTCGTCGTCGTCGTCGTTTTCGTCGTCGTTTTCGTCGTCGTTGTCGTTGTCTTGGGGGATCGACGAGATAGCAACGTCTTTGCGTATGCGTTGCGGACGCTGGTAACGACTCGTCCGTGCGCCTCTACGAAACCTAAATACGTAATGAAGGCTAAACAAGTATTTGTAAGTTAGTTATAGCGAATAGAGTAAACAATAATTAACAACAACAACAACAACAACAACAAAACTACAGATGGTAAGGTAAACTAATGGACTGGTCGGGGAGAAGTAAAAAATGCCGCGAATAATATGCTCATAACTACGTGAGCACGATCAAATCTATTTTCTTTTCGCGGCTAGATGTACAAATACCGTAGGTGTACGTTCTTCTTCTTCTTCTTCTTCTTCTTCTATTTCTATTTCTTCTTCTAATATTTCCTATTCTTCTTTATATTTCTTATCATTAACAACATATTATTGTACTTTCAAATTTGTATCGTCTACTTCGTTGCACGCTCGCTCAACCCGTTTACTTTCGAATGGATCTGTCTGCTAAATGACTACTGTTAACGACGATGTGTTATGTTTTTTTGTTATTTTTATTATATTATTAATTAGAAGACACGACACGAGAATACGTTTACCGTCGTTCGTTAATTTAAAAAAATTCAACGTTTCTATGTAATTATTGAACAAACGATTACGAACGACGTAAAAACGATTCTTTCGATCGGTTTAAAAAATATTATATTATATTATATTATATTATATTATATCATATTATATTATATTACGTTGATATTCGCGAGATAAGAATTTTGTTAATTTTATTTAAAAAAAAAATTATTTTTATGAAAGCGCTTATTAGATAAAAAAAAAAGAAAATTCGATTATTAAATTTTAAAACGTACAGATGATATTTTTCAGAGCGCGTTCAAAATGTTTCTTAATTAATATTTGTTTTTCTTTACTTCTTCTTCTTCTTCTATTTTTTTATTTGTCATCGTCTAACGTCGTCCTACAAGAAGCAAGACGATTATAGAATTATAGAGACAAAAATCTCTCTTTATATATATATATATATATATATATATATACATATTATATATAAAAAAATATCGTACGTACCTACGTTAGTACCTAGAAAGCCTGCGAGACGAGAAAAGGAAGGAAGAGCGTGTCGGCGCTACCATAAGTAGTAACGCTGTTCTCTAGTTAATGTATGTATACGAATACCTAATCGCTAAGGTTGAACATTTTGCGAGAAGTAAGATTTTAGATAAACCGCAGTATTTCGTAAGAATGAAAATTGTAATGTTAATAAATAATTATTTATTTTATGGATCTCGAAAAGATGGTTTAAAGAAAACACAAAAAAGAAAAAAAGTGAAAGAAGATAAAAAGAAAAAGAAAAAAAAGAAAAAAAAAAGAAAAAAATTATAGGAAGGAAACAAATCTAGAATCTTTTATCTGCTACGCTGTGCTATAAGTTATGAATTTAGGCAAGAGTAGGCATAATTTAGAAAGGGTAGACGTTACCCGCGTGCGTAGTGGTGTAGATGTATTTGTGTAAACGTTTCACGTGGCAACGATCCTTTTTTGTAATATATTAGAATATTCGTTGTTTACCGAATCCGAATCCCAGATTGCGTGTGAGAGTACGAAAGGGAACGAAAGAGATAACGAGAGAAAGAAAGAGAGAAAGAAAAAGAGAGAAAGAAAGAGAGAGAACAAAAATAAGAAAAAATTTGCATGTGTATATGTGTTTTGTGTATGCATGCACGTGTAAGTATGAGAGATAAAGAGAGCGTGTGAAGAAAATAAAATAAAATAAAATAACATAAAATAAAATAAAATAAAAGAAAAGAAAAGAAAGAGCGAATCAGGGCCACACCTGCCGTTTACGTATAACGTTGTAATGGAACGCTCTCTTTTAGGAGCGAGCGGTCACCGTTCCGAAGCCTGTTGTAATATTACATTGATTATACGATTGCTAAAAAAATAAATGCTATATAAACTTAATAACGAGTTTTCGCTTCTTTCGCTGCGATATCCGTCGTAGCAGAAAACCTTACGACATTTATCTCCGCTTCCTGAATTCCTTTCCTGATTAATCATTAGCGATAATTAATCGAACATTAAATTGAATTTCTTTAGCAATTTTAATATTTTACTTTAACTGTCGTTCGAAGTTGGATTCGATATAACGATCTTATTTAATCATACGTTTCTCACGTCTTTAAGTTTATCCATGATCGAGATAAAGGATAGAAAATAGAACGGATATTAGATTTGCAGCGGGAAGAGGATTCACCGAGGAAAGGATAGTTACGTAAGATCGGCTCGCACAGTGTCTTTCTCTCTCTCTCTCTCTCTCTCTCTCTTTCTCTCTCTCTCTGCCTCTCTCTCTGTCTCTGTCTCTGTTGACGCAGGTTTTCGAATTCCATCGTAAATTCCGTTAAACGTCCGCAGAATCTTTATCAATTCGACGGCAATATCCGGTGACCGGCAGAGGAACGTGCGAGTGCAGTTTTACGACGCTTAAAAGCGCTCGTAGCCGTGGTCGTCTTCGTCGTCGTTGTCGTCGTCGTCGTCGTTGTCATTGAGGGTGGTGGCATCGGAGGACGAAGAGGATAGCGGCTTTATCCAGAGAAGAACCGCGCCTTTAAAGGGCCGACGTTGATCCAGGGGTCGAGTTTTCCGCGTACGCTCATAAGTCTCCAAACGCTCCGGGATATTAATATGTTATTGCGGAAAGACTCCCTCATGAAAGTCGACAAGGATCGCAGAAATATGTCGCATGCGCGCGCGTATATATACACACACACACACATAAACACACACACGCACAAAGAAAGACCCACGTACAAGCGAGAAAAAGGGATAGGGTAGAATTTTTCTCGTCGATAGTGTGTCCTGCTATTCTCCAACATAGTCGGGGCTAGCTTCAACGAGCCAACACATCCACGTCGCGTGGACCGTTATACTGGAATTCAGCAGACGCCATTTGTATTAATGAAGCCCCCACCTCGAAGTCCACGCCACACTCCGACAATGCTGCACACCCGATGAATTATGTACTTACGCTCGAACCGAACGAAACACCGATATCTAGGCACGAGCTATGCTTTCCCATTTCTATCACGCAAAAGTTCAACCCTGGACCTTCGGCTTTTCTCATCGTTCGACCTGGATATCTCATATTTTCCTTCTCTTTTTCTCCTTTCTATTTTCTTTTTCTTTATTTCCTTTATACCGGTCATTCGTTAGGTCGAGTCACGTGTATTCGGACTTACCATTGGGCGATGAATCAAGGACTTTTCGGCTATCTTTGCAGAGTATAGATATTTTTATTTTTCATTTCATGGGATCGGTATCTTGAACGTTGTAAAAATCTATAAGGCTCATCCGTCCATTAGTTATTTCGTTATATATATATATAGGAGCAAACATACATACGAAATGATGACTCGTACGATGAATAACCACGAAAAGATTAAGCACGACGATGGTTAAGAATTCGTGCTTTTTTCAGACAAAAGGGTGCGAGGGGAGTGGTTTGCTAGAAGCTGCGTAAGCACAACCCATTATCCGAAAGACATAGGGAACATCCATCACCTCCTGGCGCGGATAAAACGACCGCTTTACTTTGGATTACAGGGGGTGCAATTTACAGCAGGCGCGAGAGCACCTGTTCGTTCTTCCTGAGATGGAAAGGTGGGGTTGGAAGGAAACGCGGAGGGTTGGATATCTTCGAAGGGGTGTAGGAATAGCGTGCCTCGCAGACGTTGCGGTAATTGAATCTCAGTAAGTCCTTCTATATAGGTGTATCCACTTAAGCAACTGCCCCACCTACCAACCTTCTCCTTTCTTCTTTGCCTTTTCGATCCTTCTTCCTCGTGATTTTCTCTTCTATATCCTTCGCTAAGAGAAGCTTTACGTTCTTGATGAGCAAATTCTCTGCCAAGCTCGACTTATCTCTCGCCTTTTCCTCCTACGAACTATTACCGGCTCGGATGGATTTCTTTCTGGGTAATCTACTTTATTTTTACAGTCAGAAAAAAAACGAAGACCTTCAAATGCATTATTATGTTCCGTTTTACCGTAATAATTTTTAGTTTATAATTTGCAAAAATATGAATGTAATTAATTAGAATTTTTCTTCCATGAAAATTGATTAATACGGTTAAAGAATAATCCAATTGCCATGACTTTCGTGTTCTCATCGATTCGAGGGAAGAACGTAGGTACACCAAAGCGTAAAACCCATTTCCAATGGCCTTCCGGAGTAGTCTTCGCAGGCAGAGCTACGAAATCCTGATGTACGATACTCACGTTTCAGCGGCTCCTTGGCTCTAGCCGACTTGATATGAATGTGTTAGGTGTAGATGAGCCTAGCGTGCTCCGCCTTCATATAATTACTTCGCGCGCTCTCGACGTAGCCGAACCCTCGTTCCCGCGCATCTACCATCGTTCCACTCATCCCCACTCTCTCTCTCTCTCTCCCTCTCTCTCTCTCTCCCTCTCTCTCTCTTTTCCTCTCTCTCTTAGACTTTAGTTTCCGTGGTGTTAGAGAAACGAGAGGTAGCGATGGTTACTGCTCGTTGTTGTAGTCGTGGAGAACTTGTGAATGTCTCGGTATAGCGTGCAAACAACACAACTAAAGGGTAGCTCG
Organism: Mischocyttarus mexicanus; assembly: GCA_023678845.1. Lineage (NCBI taxonomy): Eukaryota > Metazoa > Arthropoda > Insecta > Hymenoptera > Vespidae > Mischocyttarus > Mischocyttarus mexicanus. The sequence goes on along the minus strand of JACGTP010000033.1, from coordinate 609,241 downwards.
TTTGAGAGAGAAAGAGGACGAGGGAAGGAGGGAAAGAGCTGAGGGTTGCGGCCGGGGAGAGGGAAACATGGCAGGGGGAGGTTATTAGGCAACGCAGCACCTCATCCCTCATCCACGTAACCGCGGCGCAGCGTGTATTATGTAACAACACGGAAACGAAGCATGGGGTGGCTGTTTGGATGAGAGGTAACGCTCGTAGTACTGGCTGTGTTGCTGCTACCAACTGGACTAGCTAAGCGGGGAGGGTGAAAGGATACTTGCTCAGTGTGCCGCCGCTGGTATTACATGCTTCCGTAACGGCACGCTCAAAATAAGTGTTCGCTTGTCGTAACTCTCCGACGAGGTCCATTATTTTCACGAAAATTTGATTTTTCTACTTAATTCATTTTACTTGGAGGATCCATCGTCGTTCATATAAGTATTTATTTTTAATTTTCTTTTCTTCTTTTATTCTTTCTCTTCTAACCTTTATTTTATTGTACTTCTTATATACCTATAGTCCGTTGCCACGAATTAAATCATACGAGTTTTAAATCAAGACGAGTTCGCACCTTTAATTGCCTTCGCACGGAGCTTACTCTTTGATGAATGTCAGCGATGACTTAGCAAAATGATCCCCCTCACAATTAGTCACGAGAAGTATATTTATCGTGGATCTAGCGACGGTTTAATTTAACGTCCAAGCTCACGCTACAATATCCCGTTCACGAGCTTTTCGTTCGAGGATGATGAAGTTTGTGCATCGTTCGGGCTTTCCCGCATAAAGCCGAGACTCTTCTTCGATTTCTTTTTTATCTTCGTAGCTTCTAATTCCGTCTGAGAGCCTGCAAAAACGTTGAGGCTAACGTACGACGAGCTGGATTCTCAGTAACGTCTACAGAGATACCATCTCCCCTTACGACCCCGAGATGTCCCTGTTTTGCCTGTAAATATCGAATGCGACTAACGTCACCTGGATCCCACTTTGATCTGTTTATCCCGGCAGTTAAAGTGTCATGCTTCCTTATTAAGATTATTTAAGACTTTCTCGCTAACCCCTTTTCCACGAAATTCAAAAGTACATAGAAAATATACAACCTACCAAACTAAATCTATAATCCATACACACACACACACACACACATACACACACTTATGAATACACATTTAAATATAAATCTTGCTCTTTTATATTGGCAAAATAATTTAATTGATTTATTTTTTCATCTAAACGAGATCGAATTTAAATGAAATTCTATTACTTATCGGAAATAATCAGAACTCATGCAAAATTCAAGAACAGCCACTAAAACAGCTGGACTAAGTCCTTTTCTTGGACAGGATTGTCCGATGAAGGAATAATACAAACGCGCTAGACAGAGGAGACCGACCTACCCCTTACTATCTGTACACCCGTCGCCCACAAATAAATCTTTCCGCCCTCTAATTGGCCTTCCCTCCATTTCCTCGTCTCATACCCTGGTCGACCTTCTCTCTCTCTCTCTCTCTCTCTCTCTATCTATTCGCTATGGTTTCTTCCTGCTTTCAGCCACCCTATCCTCCCTTCTATTCCTCTCTTTCTCCCCGTTCTCATCTCTTCTCTCTCATCTCATCTCGGCTTTGCTTCCCTCTCACCTAAAGGCGAAACGGGCACGGCTCCAGGAAACGTCCTCATCTCCAACCCCGACTCTCGTCTTTCTACCACCTTCCCCTTCCATCTCCTTCTCCTCTTCCTCCTCTTTCTTCTCTTTCTCTTTCTCTTTCTCTTTCTTTACATTCCCCGACACCTAGTTCGCCCAAATTATTAGAATTATTAGACGTTATATTGGCCGCAAAGTGTTCGTATCTTCGCCAAAACTCAATTATGAATGAAGTTAGCTGGTAATTTTACACAATTCCCATTGTCGGAACTCGTATCAATTTTATTTCTTATATTCGAATGAAAAATCTTGGACCTATCATACATCTCTTGGTAATATTATGAACGTTTACATTTATTTACTGCTCGATGTCTGATGCATATGGGTTATGAATTATTATCAAGAATTGGCATAGATCCAAGCAATAAAATCGATAACACATTATTTGGAATAACCTAAGCTTCTTGAATATAACATCATAAATATAAGAATAATTTGAACATTTTCGAGAAACTAACTCAAGGTCAATGGATTATCATCACACTTATTAAATCCCCTTACCTTTGGAGAGTTAATAATAGATTAGTCACGTAAGATTTTCTAAGAGGACAAAAAAGCAAAAATGTAGGAAATAAATTTTGTCGTAATGTTGAAAATAGACACCTGTCCTAATTCTTATTTCTTTAACAATGCCGAACGATTATTGAAGCAAAGCACGAGATTTATGTAAAAGAATAAAGTTTTCCTCGAGACGAAGTCCCGTCAACGTTTTTGTTAGAAAGAAATGGAAAACTCTTCTTTAAACCCAAGCGGCATCAAGATTGTCATAGATATCGAACAGTCGTGTTGGAATTTTGGATCGAAACCGCAAAATTCTCGGTTAGAGATCTTTAAAAACGACTAGAAATACCTGATACTTTCATCTCTCTCTCTTTCTTTCTCTCTCTCTCTTTCTCTTTCTTCAACTTTCTTCCTTTCTTCCTTTATTTCCTTATTTCTTTTCTTTCATTCTTCCTTTCTATCTTTCTTCCTTCCTTTCATTATTTGTTTTCGGAAGTGTAACAATCGAATGACCTAACGGTACTTATTGGATCATCCGAGCTCGTTGTTTGCGGAAACGGCGCCGTTGGTTTTTTGACCGACGGGCTGACTGACACGTACAATTTACACGCGTTAAGTCTTTTATCGTCTCGTCAATCTAACAAGAAAGAAATAAAAAAAGAAAAAAATATAGAGGAATATAAAAAAGGAAGATGCAGGTCGTTTTATGTCACAAAAAATAAGAGCAAGTTAGTTGTTTGGATGGGCGAAGGACGTTGCCGTCGGATTGTTAAGCGTAGAACCAATGAAGAAACTCGTAAATCTGGAACAGCACGGGTGGTAACTTTTTGCTTACTTATACTCTTACACGTACCGTATTCTGTTTTATTTATCTTTTTTATTCCTTCTTTCTTTTATTCTTTCTCTTCTTTCTTATATTTTTTTTTTTACGAGAAGCATCCTGGCAGCTCCAAAAAGCTACTTTTTTAAAAGAAAATAAAAAGATGGAATTCTTGTTTTTCTTTTTCTTTCTGTTTTAAAATATCGATATTATTCACGGATCACGTAATATGAATATGCATGTAAAATATGTTACTCGTGTGTCTCTAAAACTCAGATTTTTCATTGTTTTTTTTTTAAATATTGAGAAGATTTAAGAAAGTACTATTCAAACATGTGATAGTAGTCGTAAAAAAGTATCCTTAAAAAATCAGACACATAAGGGACGAAATAAAATCATTCCTTTAAACGATACGATGACTTCTGGGGATTAACCATAAGGGAAATAGAATAAAAAAAAAGAAAAAGGGTTTGCCAAATCTGATTCATAGGTCAGCAGTGACAAACGCAACGTCCTCGTTTCGGTAAGCACCGATTCCCGAATACTATAGAGGAGGTAGGGGGATGGGTGAGGTTTGGTGGGGTGAGATGAGAGCTTTAGAAAGATGGAGAGAAATAAGTAGAATTCGTTTCACCCTCGAATGTGACGGAGCGAAACGGAATTTTACATGGCGTGGCGATCGCGAAACAAAGGACTGGGATAATCACGAGCGATCCCACGGGACGATAGAGGTCGCATTTGGTTTAGAACTGAGAAGGAAAGAAATAATGAAAGAAAGAGAAAGGGAATAAAAGTGAGAGGGGTAAAATAAAGTTCATAATAAAGCGCGAAGAAGCAAGCGAGGTACGTTAATTTGTAATCGCTTTTGCGGTTGGCCGATGGGCGCGTCCGTATTGAGTGCTTTCCAGTCTTGAAAAAGGGCCGGTCCGTTAACGTACCATAGGGGCTTCTCTTTGCTGGGGGAAACCATCATAGTTATGCAGATCAACGTAGGGCGGTATGGTGGCTGACAGCAGTATAATAACTACCTCCAAGGCTACCCTGCCGTGCTAAAATAATGCTCGAGCAAGCTGTATAACGTTTAGCCTTGCTCCTTTACTTTCCTTCTGTCTTTCTAGCAAGTATCATAATAATCACCCTGGAGGCAATAAAAATAATATTCGTAAAAGTAATTTTGAGGTTTACCCACAAAATTGGATTTATGTTTCATCTCATAAGTTTAATCTGTTAATATATTCTATATTGAAATTTAACAGATAAGAAATATATACCCAGTTAACACAAAACGTTAATATGACGTACGATTTACGTTATTTTTTACGTATTTTTAACGTAAATCGTACGTCATATTAACGTTTTGTGTTAACTGGGTATATATATATAAATCGCAGATTAAGTTGTATTCGGAGTTAAAATAAAAAAAAATCGATTTAGTTGCGAAATAAATAAGAATGAAAGAAAAATTGAAAGACTATTTGGTAGGTAGAGGTACTAAGGTAGAATTGCAATGGCTAGAAACGAGTAAGATCAATGAGAGAGAAAAGAAGGCGAGACTCGAGAGAGGCAAGAAACGGAAGAAGAAGTATCAAAAGAAGAAGAAGAAGAAGAAAAATGGGGAAATAGAAAAAGAAAGAAGGAAAGAGAGAGAAAGAGAGAGAAACTGTGAGCGTGATGTATCGTAGCATCGAGCATTCGAGCATCGAGAGGACTTTGGCGGAAGGGTAGAGGAGGAAGGTGGTTGGAAGGATTCGTTCGAAAAAGGGTGGAGAAGAGAGAAGGCAAGATGAAGGGTGAGGGGACTCGAGGGTGTGTAGTTACTCGGCTAGAGTCGAAGAAGGAGGAAAATAAGGGGTTGCTCGGCGCCGCCGCCCCATGCTTGGCTTACAAACCAACTTCCGTCCTCCGCGCGACTATTCAGACGCTGGTGCCGTTTTTACCGTCCTACGAAGAGTAACGAAAAAAGAAAACGAAATATCTTCTCTCTCTTTCTCTCTTTCTCTCTCTCTCATTCTTCTTTCTACAAAGGTATATGTAACTTACCTATATAGGGTGTTTCCCAAGTATCCATAGTAAATTTAAGAACCGATTTTTCGCGTTAGAGCAAAGAAAATCAAATCATAAAAACTTGAGGTATATTTGAAAATGATTTTTTCAAATAACGTCTCAATCTTTAAGTCCAAAGCTTTTTATTTGAATATCAATTCGTTATATAAATATATATATTTTTTTGTAAATTATTGATGTAGGTAACTTCTATTAAAAAATATAAAATCAACGTTATAATACTTATTTAAAGATGTTTAAGAAACACCCTATAGGTTGAGAATAGAAAGAAGAAAATTCTAACAGCATCGGTCTTTTCCGAGGCTTTCGCGAGCTATATGGTCTGTAGGAACACAGAAGTGTTCTAGGATTCTTCCTAGGTGAGCTAGGAGAAATAGAGTGAGAGAGGGGGAAAAAAGAGAAAGAGAGAGATAGAGAAAGAGAACAAGCTAGTGTCCAAGAGCGTCCACAATATATCTTCGGTCTTATCTGCCGCTCGCTGTTTACTGCCCGATAGACTCCGCAGATAGGAGAGTCCTGCATCACCCGGTCCGCGAGAGCCGAGTCACTTACTTTTATATATGTTGTTACTTACGTCACCGGTTGTAAGAGGGTCGTGCTTGGCTTGCTTTGGAGATTCGGTGAGACAAGTTGGAAAATGCTGATGGCCCGGTTGAGATACGACCGATGGCAGACGGCGACGCCGACGTCGCGCCTAACCACGACGAGTCTACTAGCGTCGTCCAAAAACCTATCCTAAGCCTACCAGTGCTGCTATTTTTTCCGAACAAAAAAGAAAATAATAAAGTAAAATTTCTCTTCTTTCTATCATCTGTCGTTCGGATATAATTTACGTAAATTCCGAAGAAACGTTGTCGAAAAGTTTCGGATATCTTGTTTGTTATTTTTCGTTTTTTTGAAAGAGAACGAGAAGAGAAGGACCCAAATGAGAGCTAGGAAAATGATTCAATTTGATGCCTACGAAAAGGGAATCAAATAGGTTTTGATGTGGTTACTGGAAATAAAGGATAAATCGATTCTGAAACTAGAGAGGAGAGTCTTATATTTTATTGGAGATTTTATCGCTGTTCGAAGTGGATATATTGTACGTAGATATACCGGTTCGAGAAAAAAAAAACGAATGATTAGACAATTCGATTGGAACTCTTTCTCGGTCCTATCCTGGGTTCTGATTGATGTAGAAATTTGGATAAATAGTTGTAAGTTTTCTAACTATTATCATATATAAATAGGATTCTAGTTGAAAATACTTGTTCTCTCTGTTAAACCGATGCATTTGTAAAACATCGAATGTGTGGTAAAGCTTCTAGTCTGGTGACGTTTATCGCATAGCGTAGAAAAACTTGATGCGCACGAGCGTTCGCCCGACGAAGAGGTAATCGCGCGTGTGAAGCACGTTTTATCGTTTGCAATACCTGTTGGACTTTTTATGTATAGCGTAACGAGAATTTCACATTAAAACAACCTATCGCGTTTATGCCGGCGCTCTGAACCGACTCGAATACCATAAATTTTCAATCTGTCATTCTCGTGTCAAAGAAGGGAGAGTGGCAATTTGAAAAATCTCTTCGACGGACGATCGAATAAATTTCTACAACACTAACTTGTAATTAATGAATATTACTTATAGAGACACATAAGTAAGTCGAATTAAATGAGAAATATATGTATAGATATTTTTTTTTTTTATTCTTTTGATTAATGATATCGTCATTATTTTCTAGAACCTATTATTTTTAATCTTACAAATTAGTTTGAATATTTTTAATTAATGCTCAAATAAAAATACAAATCATATTATAAATTAATCGAATTTCACCTTAACGACGATAGAAAAAAAGCAAAAGAATAAAGAAAATAGATAAAATTAAGAAGGTACACGAACTGGGTATGAAGAAAGTATTAAAGATACAGAAAGATAAAAAAAAAGAGATAGAAAGAAAGAGAGAAAGCAAGCGTCGTTCTCGTACCGGAACTTCCTTCCTTCCTTCCTTCCGTTCGTTGATCGACGAGAAAAGTTTTCTCGTCCCACGGATATGGGTCGGGATCTTTTTCCGTGATGCTTCTTACTATCTCCCACCAAAGATACTCTTTTCCTTCAATTTCTTTTTCAAAGAAGAAAGAGAAGAGAAGCTACGCGAATCCAACGTAATTTCGAGGTAACTTTTTCTTAGCCTCGAGACGTATCGTTCACAGAACAGCTCATGAAAGTTTGATGACGAAAGCAGAAGTTAAGGAATCGCAGGAAGCTAAGGCGATTCGTTTTGGAGGTGTATCCACCGAACGTTTCGTTTCGTTTCCGTCGCGACACGAAGAAACTGGACCGCTCGAAGAAAACCTTGTGCCTTTTTAAACTCGCATATAACGTATTGTACGGCAAGAAATACAGGATTGCTTACGCCGGCATTAAACGAAACTTCGTTTTATCGTAATTGTAAATGTGGTGGGCGGTGGTTGGGTAAAGCTGGGCGGGGGGAGAGTGGTAGGAGGGAGAGAGAATTGATAGTAGATAAATAAATACTTTTCAAACTGCAACAAGATTAACTTTTTCAGAAAAAGTCAATCAACCTTATCGTAGAAAAAAAATCGAACTGGATGATAACGAAGAGAATCGTATATTTGTTAAAATATAAAATACAGTTAACCTCTGTTGGAGTTAGCATGCATAGAAAAAGTTTCAATCTAACAAGGAAAATAGAAGAAAAGACGTCTAAGGACGGCCATCTTCGTTGGTTTGAAAAGTAGGAGAAATGGAGGGTAGAGACAAGTCTACGTCGTTACGTCCCCTCGTTTTTAGCAAAGGAACTGCATGGGACAGCTGTCGACGTACGGTTTACCGTAGTTTGTCGAAGTAAAACGGGCCATGGGACGAAGCCAGTTCTTCCAACATAAAATCCCCTCTTTCCTTTACCTTTCCTTTATCGCTACATTTTCAAAGCGAACACCTCAGTACGTACCAGTCTAGCGAATAAACTCGAGTGAAACGCGTTCTAGAATATTTATATTTCGAATCACCGGAAATTCATTTCCACCGGCTGCTAGCTAGCTACTATGTCAGATAATCGTTGACAATGTTGAAAATTTTACGACGGGCAAACGGTAAAATATAAAGTCACGATGATAATAGCACAAAAATAAAATTTCAAGACGTCATTGTGCAACAATTCAGTTTAATTACAATAAGCAATAAGGTCGATAGTTTTTCCTAAAAGTTTTCCCGAAGAAATATTTCTTATCGTTGAATTTTACAAAAAAAAAAGAAAAAAGAAAAGAAAGGAAAAAAAACACGCACACACACAAGGAAAATTCTTTTCCTCGATATTCGGGATCCTTCGTGTAAAGGGCCATTTCGCGACGTCATTAATAACGAGGCGTCCTTATGATGAAATATGGATTGCGAATATCTGAAATATGATAATAAACGTGAAATATCGAGGGAGCACGGAAAGTGGCTGGGCGGCTTGCGATCCCTCATCGTACAAAGCCTTCGATAAGGCCGCTATTGGAATCTCGATGGAGGAGGAAGGAACAGTGGTGGCTAGGGGGAGGGTGGGGGATGCTCGACGATATCGGATTTGAACCGTCTCGAGGGAGAAAGGACGAGGTGGAGCTACCGCGTTTCTATGTCGTCGAAGTCGTCCTTCTCTTCCTCCTTCTCCTCCTGCTCCTCTTCGTCCTGGATGTTCAAGAAAAAGAGAAAAAGAGATGAAGATAAACGAAAGAAAGAAAGAAAGAAAGAAAGAAAAAAAGAAAGGAAAGAAAACAGAGGAGAAGAATAGTAAAGGAACCTGAAAACGGTGAATGCGCGCGCGAGCAAGCGCATACGTGACCGTCCATCTACCACTTCTCCGCGGATAAAATTTAGATAGATGAGCTATAGATTTATGGCAACCCCTCGTAATATCGTATCTCTATGTGAAGTCGCTAGGGAAAACGCACTGCCGATGGAGGACGCGTTAGAAGCGCGAAGTGTGTCCGTAGTCCGGCCCTCTGTCAACGCTCCGCGAGATTTGATTTAATGCCGATCGTCTGCTGATGGCGGCACCGAGAGATTTATTAAAAGAGGTATTTACCGTTTCTACCAACCAATCGATTAATCCTTACCAAATTTTTCCAACCAATTAGTATTATCTTCCATACCTGGCTAAACAAAAGAATATTTTTGTCATTTAATATATCTTCGATTTAACTTTAATTACAATTGTGTGATATCTTTATTTGAAATGAATTAAATATGCTTCGTAGAAGAGGAATACTGATTGCTTTTGTATGGTCAGAGTATAATACACGCAATTAAAATGTGATTAAGATAACATTTAAGTAGCTTTGTCGTTAGACACCCTTGTGTTCTTATTTTTCTTTTTTTTATTTCTTTTCAAATATTATTACATCGCGTAGGTGTTAACTCGTGTTAAATCATTTAAATATCAATTTCTCTTTTCTTTTTCTTTTTCTTCTTTGCAAAATATACTTATAAGATAGTGAATCTTCTCCGTTGAGATACGACTATGGTTTCTTTATCGCATGATTCCTCTTAGAAACGAAAAAAAAAAAGATTCACCCTCTGGTAAATAGGCAGCTCTTGATTACCCTTGAGATTTATAGTACAATTTGTAACACTTTAAAAAGAGACGATGGCCCTTCTCGCCCTGTCCAATAAGATTCATTTCGCAGAAATAATTTTTTTGTTGTTCTTCTTCTTTTTTTTATTGGCTTCTACGCTAACTTTAAGAAAATTGTCTTCTTTTATTATTATACTTGTTATTATTTTTAAAATAGAATATTTTAGAAGTGTCCATTACTGTAAATAATCATCACGATATTATATATTGCAGTAAAAACAAGAGAATTTAAAATAATACTGGCAAAATTCAAGGCTAGTCATGGATGATACGTATTCAACGTATTAAGAACATTTCTCTTTCTTCCCTATGAAACGAATTCAAAACCGATCATAACCGTAGATCTTCAAACGAGTAGAAAGAGAAAGAAAGATCGAATAGATAGATAGAGGGTATATACGTTTCTACGTTTGCAGAATTTGCAGTTTCTTTTTTCCGAATCGTTTGAAAATTTACGATGAAAGTACGTAGATGCCAAAGCTGCCGCAAAATGACAGACGTAGGTACGATGAAAGCACCCGATTCGCAAACGTCGTTAAATAACAACGAAGAAAAAAAAGTGTGTTCTGCTTGCAGGAGGATGCACGTGTAAAGTAATACATTCTACGCGTAGATATGTAGATATACCAATACGGGGTGTGTCGATGTTGGGTGTCTTTTTTTAAACGATTATTTCTCAACGTCAATACGATCACGAAAATTCATCTCTTAATCATTTTTTTTTTCCTTTCTCTTTCTCTCTTTTCCTTTTATTTTCTTCCAATAGAAGAGCACGTTTAATCCGAAAAGTATACAAAGTAAAAACTCAATTCGGCGTGGAAAAATTTCCGAATGGTAGAATGCGAACTCTTTTCGGCGACACCCACCCCGTGCGGCTTCTATTCACCTCGATGGATTCATATACACGCCACGATCTATGCACTTTTGCTTCGCACATCGTCGAAAGAGTCGGGAAGTCATTGAAAAAGGGAGGTTTTGTCAGAATACGAGATATACCGACGAGGATTGGGTCGGAATTGGGATGAGTTCGAGAGCTGGAGGATGTGGGATGGAGGTATAGTGGGTGGTAAGGGTGGAGGTGGAAAGAGGGTCGTAGGCAGAGGGAGGTAGTCGCGGTGGTGGTGGTGACGTTCGTGGAGTACGCCAGGTGGAAGTGGGAGGAGAACGAAGGTAGGGATGGAAACAGATATATATCCATGGCAATGCGTTACGGGTTCAGCTAAATCCGCCATGATGAATGTGTTGGCGGGAATAAATCCGCAATGCACACCCCCACCGCCTTCCTCTAACTCCCCTACTCTCTTTGACTCCCTCTCTCTTTCTCTTTCTCTTTCTCTCTCTCTTTCACTCTATCTCTATCTCTATCTCTTTCTCTCTACCTCTATCTAGCCTCTTCCACACCTCGCACCCCTTACGCCATCTTTCCCATCCCTTAACTGTTCGTTCTCGTACACTCTGGAAAGGTGTCTATCTCTCTTTACTTACCCCTTCCACTTCTCATTCCTTCTCTCGCTTTCCAACCACCTATTCCAGCATTCTCGGAGTTACTATAACGTCGGTGAGGTAGAACTACCGATCCTGGTTTGTTCTACTGGACAATGACGTTTCAATGGAAAGTATCTAGCATGTTAAAAAAGGATCATTTTAAATTATCACTTGTCAGATATTTTGAAATATCATCTTGTAAATGATTTTATTATTACAGTTTGTAAAAATTGTAAAAATCGAAAAAAAGCCACTCGTAAAAAATCGATCATAGACAAATTCAAGAACTTTTTCACAAGAGAACAAAATTTTGTATCCCGTTTCCATTCTACTCTTTATTTAAAACATACACACACACGCATTTACCTAGATAGCATATATATATATTTATACGTATAACCATGTGGAGAGCAGGTAGACGTTTATTAGGATTTATAGGTCGGATAATTTCACGGGTGCCGCGCGTTTTTTATCTGCGCGCTCAGCGAAACGCAGCGATCGCGAACTCGAGCAAGAAGTGGAAATGAAAGAGCATCCCGATTGTCGTTCCCTCTCTACGTCATTACGCTCGATAAAATCTCGGTCGCGAGTTTACCCGCGACTTTGGATTTTTCCAATAAATCTTTTAGTCACGTCGTGTGCTATATCTTTTTACACCCCGTGTCTTTTTTGAATCCTATCTTTGTTCGGAGTAATCTCGATTCTTTGAATTTCACGCTTCGTGTGTACGATGTAATTACTCGGATGAATTAACACATTTAAATGAAATAACACATTTAAACGTTTCGTTATTTACGAATACGAGAAGGAAGAAGAAGAAGAAAAAATGTCGTATAATAAAGAATCTCGATTAAAGTGATGGCTATAAATCTTGAGCTTACGTTTCTATACAAAAAAGGTAATATATCATTACATTTCTATTTAAATTTGACGTAAAAAGAAGAAAAATATTGGCAAATGTAAAATGAACGGATGCCTAAATTCTGTAGGAAGGATTCTAATCAGACTCGTCGGTAATAACGAGGAAAGCAATCAAGCTTTTTGGAGGTTCCCGATAGGATCTCGATCGTTGGTAGGCCGAGGTAGCGGTTTGCGAACGTTTCCAAGCAGATTTCGTAGGTCGAATTCGAAATCGGAATCCGAGAGCGCGCCGGCGATAGGAATATCCGAGCTGGTGGAGTGCGCGCGAGCGGGACACGAAGGATAATCCTCGTGGATTATTGCGGTATCACGTGGGTCCATACGTGCTCACGAGAGGATGCCCTAGGATGTCGTATTTGTATGCCGTGGAATACACCCACGCGTTTGTATCGCACGGCTTCTCCATGGAAACCCTTGCTAGGGGCCGGGCCTGCTGCGATACCCTAATTCCTAAATCTGTCGCCATAAGTCCTCGTTACAATAAATATCCCGACACCGGTGTGTGTCCGGACTTGCGCACCTCTCTCTCCTCATCCTCATTCTCCTCTCACATTACATGTTATCTCTCTCTCCCTCTCTCTCTCTCTCTCTCTATTTCTCTCTTGTTTTCCTCTTACTCTCTTGGCTAGCTTCGGATAAGTACATCTTGCTTACGTATCCTATGGTGAGACTTGAACAGGTACCTTCCGAATAATATCTATATCTACGTTTTATAAGAAAATAACTGTGATTAAATGATCTAAATGAAACTTTATCTAAATATAGAATCTTAAGATCTCGTAAAATTACCCGCATACGTTTAAAAAATGAGAATCAAGTTGACAGAACATTAACCTTATTTTACATTCTACAAAGTTGTAGGGATTTAACTAAACTCTCGAGAAAGAAGAAATTCGTTGATAACGATCGAGCATGGATTCAATTGTAAGTTCAAGTCTATGTAGAAGGCACATTTGAGTTTAACCGAGTTCTCTTTCTCTACTCCACCAAGTACCAAGTTCCCGTATCGCCCACGCGCGCTCTTCATCCCCACGAAAGAATAATAATTGAGAGGGTTGGCTCGGAATATAACGTAGGAGATGGAGGACGAGGGCTGACAGGATTCATAATTTCACGCGAGCTTATTGCCGTCAGTTATTTATCCTCTCGGGCTCATTCCACATGCAGCTCGCGCCGACGATTTCTCTCTTTTTCTCTTTCTCTCTCTTTCTCTCTCTCTCTCTCTCTCTCTCTCTTTCTCGTCTTTAACGCCGCTCGAGCCATTTTTGCGAGTAAGATGAGTCACGAGGCGTCCGAGCCTATGTCACGATGCAATTTCGAGAGTCGACAGCGCGCTGGTTTCCCTTGTGCATCGCTGCGTCCGCGCAATTATAAATCGATTATCCGACATCGACCGGCGGGCCACGTATTACGGAGTAATTTATGAATAATTCTAGAGTACAGGCCCCGATACAGCCGTAGGACAATACCTTATTCCTAGCAGATAGGATTAAGAGAGAAAGGATAATGACTTATTTCGTATGAGTATATCGAACCTTGAAAAATGAATAATTTTAATCGCTATTTTATCGGCAATCTTTATATCTCGTAAAAGAGTCAATACGTATTAAATCTTACGAGTAGGTAGATATTTTAATATTTTGATTAAAAATATAAATACCTTTCAAATTCCATAAATTATTAAATTAAAGATCGGCTATTTGATTAAATTTCGCATACCAAACTCGTCTATAATTCTTGGACATTATTTATACCAAAAAAAAAATCGGTGGTCATGGTTTGTCCCATAAATAGCACGGTTTTAACGCGATAGATAGATAGATAAATAAGATATTTATATCTATCTATCTCTATATATATATATATATATATTTATAGAAAAGTTTGTAAAAATTCAGTAAAAAGTTGAAACGGAGGAAATATCGGCGTCCGGAATTGAAGCAATGACCGAAGGGTGAGAACCTTGTGGGTGAATAAAAGAAAGAGAAAAAAGAAAGAAAGAGAGGAAGGGCGATTTGGGAAGAGGAGAAAGTGGGAGGAAAGGGAAGAAGGAAACGAGGGAGATGACATAACGAAGACGCAGTGCTGGCAGAGGAACGGAGAAGATAGGAAGGCATCGAAGCGAGCTTCGGCGAGTGGCAAAGGGGGTTGTGTCGGAGCTGAGTTGGGGGAGGTTGGGGGTGGCGTACCGGCGGCAGGGTGCCGCCGTCGGGGCTCCGTCGAGGCGCCGCCGTTGCTTCCGCCCTCTCCTGCTCTCTCTTTCGCGACGTTCTTCGGGTTCCAGCAGTCCCACTGGAACTCCGCCGCTTCAGGACAACTCGTGAAATCGTGAAATGCTCGGGGGAAAACCGGAGGAGTATCAGAAAGAAAGAAAGAGGAGAGAGAATCGGTAGAAAAAGAAAGAAAAAGTTGTTCGTAGTCCTGCTTTTGCTCCGCTTCGTTTCTTTTCTCTTCTCTTCTCTTCTCTTCCTTTCTTTTCTCTTCCTTTCTCTTCCTTTCTCTTCTGTTCTGTTCGCGTGTACACGCGCCAGAATCGTAGCGATTCCAGCCACCGATAAATAAATATGAGATGCACCGACTAAACAGTTCTCGGGTTGTTGATCCTACGACTCGTATAAATCAGTCTCGTTCCTTTGGAAGAGCCAGCTTGTATGATATGCAATACATATACTTGCATATAAATATATATACATATATATGTACATAGGTATATGTATACATAGATAAGCAAATTTCTGGACCCCCAATAGTGAAATGACTTTCTCGAATTCCACGACGGGTCAAACGTTCCTATCCGAAATCGGAAACTGTTCTTTCTTCTCCGGAATTGGAACGGATCGGTTTTACAGCTAGTTTCGTTTACAATACATAATTATGTTAACGATATTCGTTTTCACGATAGCTATCGAAGGGAATAGATATAGTTCATTATCGAGATTATCATTCGTTTCACGAATCAAGTATTTATATTTACGTTATGATGATTAATATTACCGGGCGAATTAATTTCCAAATATAATATATGATTTTAACTGCACAATCGAATAAGGGATAATTATATTGTTGATAATCGATTAAATATTCATAATATATAGGAGTCAATTTTCCCAAAATTTCTCGATCAACAAATCTTGTTGCACCCGTATAAATAAATGAAGAATAAAGTGAGTTCTCTGTAGGACCGACACATCCTACTCGAGCATATCTGGCATAAGTGTTGACTTATGCGAAGAGATGCACGTACGTAGTCAGGTACGTGCGCATACGCAATTCTCATCTTCTCTGTCTCTCTCTCTCTTCTTGTTTCTCGTTGCTTCCCATAGCATCCTCAATCCTTCCACTCCAGCAGTGTGTCGTTCGTTGCCGTTTGACGTGCGGAAGATTAACTACAAGCACGTAACCTCATCTGTCTATCTCACAGCGTGTAATCGCATGTACGCGACTAAGTGCATCGCAAGAGTAATCAGCACCGGAACGACTTACCTTTGATTAATTGAATACACTCTAAGGAGACGCAGCTATAGCAACTTACGTTTCTTAGCCACGCGCAAACTTTGTCTGTCTCTCTCTCTCTCTCTTTCTATCTCTTTTTCTCTTATCTTCTTCCATACACGTATCTCTTATAAATCTTTATTCGTTTCCCTTCAACATTGTAAACGAACGATTCGCACGTTTTTCACGTACGCTTTAGCTTATATCTTACAATAGCTTATATCCCTGCTTTTATTAACTATATGTGTATATATATATGAAACAAAGATAAAATACAAAAATAGAGTAACATTGTCAAAACTAATAATCATTTTTAGTAAACATTGTTCATCATATAATCGATTACTTTGATTATTTTCAAATATCTAACAAAAACTTGTTCTATTTAATTATCATGCATACATTAACGAAGAAATCAATTCATTAATGTTGAATTTCCCATATAGAATAAATCATTTACACGGTTTACTTTCTCACTGAAACCAACGATAGTCACATTCCGAATTTTGCCTCGAATTTGGATCAAATTATCATTGGACGAGCCGCAACGCGCGGTAGAACGATTTGAAAATGATATGGCGAAGAAGACGCATGTATGTACGTACGCTGAGAGTATCGCATGCGATCGTCGAACGAGCTTTAACCTCGTTTGGTGATCGGTACGAAAGTGGGGAGTCGGTAGCGTTTTGTCCGGGAGATCGCATTACGCCGTCGCGCTCGGTCGGCCACTTATTAACAGGTAATTATTTATAATGGAACAATGGAATTTAAATTAATAGTTTAGTTTCATTAATAACGCCGCGTAATTTCGCCCCCGTGCGTGTCAGTGCTAAATAAAATATATGAACCGGTGAACCCAACGCCGCATTACGGTCCGGTAATGCGCGTGCTGCATCGCAAAACAGCATCGTCCTCGTCTCTCTCTTTCTCTTTCTGTCTCTCTTTCTCTTTCTCTCTCTCTCTCTCTCTCTCACTCATTCCCTCTGATTCTCTTTCTCTTTCTCTTTCTATCTCTCTCTCACTCCTTTACTAGAAACCCCCTCACCTCCCGTCGCAAACCCCTCTCCCGGAGACACGCGTACCCCGCCAGGAATATAACCACTCTACGTCACGTCTGTTATAAACGCGTAAACACGTGCTGGTACCTCTGGAACCAGGTTGTCCACTATCGAGTAAATAATGGCGCATTAAGCTTTTTCATTCGCATTCGCATTCATTCGCGCGCTCTCGAATTTCTACCAACCCTATCCGCGCGCGTACGTTTTCCTACTATTCGCTATCGAATAGCAGCGAGCTATCGAGCATTGTTCAAAGCTTGAAATTATTGTACAAAAATATGAATAATAAGAAATGAAAATGAAAAAATGCAATTAAATACAACTATCTTTTCGAAGAAACAATTCATCGATAATTGGTAGAATAGATGCCAATGGGTCCATTGATGAAAAATAAATTGTCTACTTTATCGAAAATAAACCCGTAATTAATTTTAAATATATATCATCGACATAAAAAATCGATTATACGAATAGCCATTCTTATTATCTATTGGAAATAGTTATAGTGAATTGGTCTAGTCTATTTCCCACAAATGATAAGATCGAATTCCCTTCGCCCTGTACCAGTCCATTACAAGTCCATTAGCCGTCTCGACTTCTTCGAATTACGAATTCCTCGAAATACTAACGGAGTTCGAATTAACACGAATTTACGCTTACAAAGGTTCGTCGCGATCCAGAGCACGGAGGGTAAACCGAAGTTCCTCGAAGAAAAGGTGTATTAAATCACGGGTACTTGCTCTCGAGCCCTTCCTTTGTCCTCGACCGATCGTGAACCAAGGAACACGAAGAGTCGAGGACCTACTTATCTCCCGAAAAGGAAAGAAAGGGAGAATCATCCCCCTCTCTTTTACCCTCTTGCTTTCCTCCTTTTTTTTTATCTAGTTACGAAGAGATGCGAAGAAGGAGGCAAGGTGGAGGGGTAGGGTGGTGGTGGTTGTGAGCTCGTTGTGGAAGCGTTTCTTGGTTCGGTCGAAGACGGCAACGGTGGTAGCAATGATGCTGATGGTGGTGATGGTGCTGTTGGTGGAAGTGGTGGTGGTGGTGGTGGTGGTGGTTGAGGTACAGGGTGGGCTCTCGTTGCCGCCGGTAGAGAAGCAAGGGTGTTATCTGGCCGGCGGACGACCGAGTAGCAACATAAATATTAGGCTCCTCGTTAATGCCTCTGCTAGCTACTGGCGTTACGTTTCGCAGTAAGTAAATTATGCGATATGAAATTATTAGCGCCATTAAAGAAATTTATACTTTTTTGGTGGCACTCTTGCGCCAAGCGGCACCCTCCATCGACGGGAGACAACCGTAGGAGGGTGTAGAGGAACTTGAGTAGATGGGAAAGAAAACACGAAAAAGTGTGTAGAAGAAAGACAAGGAGTACCCTTGGAAAGTAAGGGAGAACCAAGACGATTTTTCTATTTTATCAGTTTTCCTTCCCTCCTCAACGATATCAAGCGAAACGCCTCCACCCTGTGGCTCGAACGTCATCTCCCGTCTTTTCCTTCCATCCTCGTTTCTCTCCAGACCAGTCTCAGTTCCCGTTCCCGTTCCCGGTGGTGGTTCCCGTTCCATTGCGGCGGCGCGCATCGTCTAATGTATTTGCAAGAGCCAATTCTCATCGTTATCCCTCCTACTATGATATACGGTTACTGCGCTTTGATTGTCAGATATCTCCGTCGTTTGCCGCGACTCGTAAAATGTTGCTACATCGGGACCGGAAGTGTACCAGGCTGGATGACCTACAGGTGGTAGCTTTGACTTTACCAACCCTAAATTGGAAAATCAAAGCTACTATTCTTTTAGATAACTTTTGATTTTTCTTCCCCTCTAACATTTAAAAGCTAATCTCCAAGTAGATATCGTTCCTAATGCTTTTCAGTATATATCACTTTAGAGTAGGTAGAGTTTTTTTCCATAGGTTCAGTAACGTTGTATGAAAAGTATATACTTCTCGTTAAAAAAAAAATTTTTATCTCCAAACGATCAATCCGATGATACTTAAAACCCTCCATTACAAATCATAACGACGTGAAGAAATAACTATAAGGGAAATCTTTTTCAAAGATAAGATTAAAAAAAGGTAGATAAAATAACAAATATCATTGAACGCGTAACGTCTTGTTTGTTGGACTCTGAGAAACATAAAGATCGAAAAGGATAATCATTGATCGTAAAAGGAAGATACGAGGAGAGGTGGATTCGGTGAATCGAGAGACGATCGGTTTGCGCTACCGTGGCATGAATTTTGAGGCGGACTGTAGGCTACATTCTTGCGCCGCGGGCAAATAAAACGAGCCGACGAAGACAACATTATTACGGAGCGCTGCCAGCCATTGCTCATGCTCTGCTTCCTTACGTATTCCCATCGGTGTACGTGTGTACGAAAAGAGACGTGTGCGCATACACAGATAAATAGAGAGAGAGTGAGAGAGAGAAAGAGAGAGAGAAAGGGGAAGAAAAAGAAAAAGAAAAAAAAGGAACAGAAAGAGAAAGAAGCAGAGCACGGTGAATTCGTACTCCACCTCCTTCTACGCCTCTGCTCGGTATCGACAATAATTGAGTCTGCCCCCGAGTGAAGTAGCCCCATTAATTAGAAACTACTCTCTCGTGTTTCCGTCACATCTATCACACAACGACTCTTCTCTGTGTGTATCCTACGAAACACGACTCGATTCGATGCGATGAAAAGGTCGAGAACTTGCGACGACGACGACGACGACGACAACGACAACGACGAGTTTCTATCTCTCTTTCTCTGACAAGATTCTCTTCCTTGAAGTCCATCTTCGTAACTTGATTCTCTCGTTCAACAGTCCAATCGTGAATGATTCACCTGATCAATGATTTTTTTTTCTTTCATTGTAATCGTAAGAAAGTCGGCAGATATCGTATAAAAAATTCTTTACAAAGTTTCAAAAAATTATTATTAAAGTTGTTGTTCTTAAAAATTCATTTTCTGACTTCTGGAAATTCAAAAAAAAATAATAAAATAAATAATGTATATGTTATACTCATATCAGCATATTTCTGCCAAGGATACTCTGTGCATCTTTATACTTTCTACTTCTACTATCGCGTATGTTATAGCAAAGAGGATGTAGGTTTTGGCGAAGGAACAGAAAATTTTCTACAACGACGACGGAAGGACACGAAAAGAAGAGAGAGAGAGAGAGAGTAAGAAGAAGAAAAAAAGAGAGACAGAGACGAAGAAAGTTAATCTACGACGTGACGTGAAAGGATGTCAGCCGACGCCGTTATCATTAGGCTGTATAGGCCCCGAAAGTTAAGGTGCCATGGTGCGATGTACGACTAGGTTCAGCAGAAGAGAGAATAAGGGAATAAAGTGGTGGAGGGCGCTACAATGGAGTTGGCACGCTCTGCGGTCATAGAATCATGGCTGTCTATTCAATGAGCTCGAAAATAGCCTTCTCCTACAGATATCTCCAGGGGATTCCGTTAGAGGAGTATATTTTATGAAGGTGCACGACCTGCTGTACTTCTAATACTACAGATCTGTATTATTAAGTGCCGATTCTTTAACAATATAATGTCACTTTCTAAACGCCGTACTACATATCCTATGCACTTGTAAGATTATCCTAAGGACACGCATAGATACCATAAGTGTGAAGTAAAGTCTAACTAAAAAATAACCACTTACGTATATCCATAACCGTACATATTAAATACGTCTAGATGAACTTGACCTAAGGATAAAATGTTTTTCTTAATAGATAATAAAGTAAAACGTTGACGTTCGATTTAAAACAGTGCTAATTGATTTCACGATTAATAATCAAGATTCAGTATCCCATAACCATAGGCAAAACTTTAAGTAAGAATTCGTAACGGTTCGTAAGCTCGATATAAATACGCGTTTTCGTTATCCTAAGGGGAACGAAGAAAATCATGAAAGAATAAAAGAGAATAGGTAAGAATTGCTAGACGAAAGTGGTACGAGACGTTAAGGTGTGGATCGTGGATTGGTAGAAGGCGGAGAAGCGGAGGTAAAAGGGTCGCCTAAGAGGTCACTGCCGAAGGAGTCGTAAGAGAGAGAAAGAGGTGGCGGCGGCGATGTTGGTGGTGAAGAAGGGAAAGGAGGAAGATGAGGGTACAGAAGAGTCGAGCGGAGAAAACGATAGAGAGTGGGAAAAGCAAGGTGGATGGTGAAATGGTGGAACGAGGATAGGGTGCGGTAGAGGAGGGCAGGAGGGTGTAAAGGGAAAGGAGAGAAGACTCGGAGAAGGGGCAAGAGGTTGCCCTCCATGAATCACGACACGGAGGCTGATTTAGAGGGCCAGAAGTTGCCGCTATAGGTACTAGCTGCCTTCTGTAACCTCCACGTGAACCTACCACTATACTCTCGAGCGTGTCCTGCCGGATATTGCGCTCGAAAACACTGGAGATACAATTAGCTCGAACTCTCGGAAACCCATTTTGACGCGTCTTTTCATTTCTTTTCTGTCCATGGAAAAAGTAGATAAAAGAAAAAGAAAGAGAGAGATTTAAAATAAGTCTAAATTGACAATGAGAAAAGAAATAGTCTAGTAAGCAACATTAGGATTACTCGTTTATTCTATAAGTATAGTACATATGTAGATATTACATACGTTTACATTTGACTTTGCTGACGTTACCGAACTCTACGTATTGGGGATTCACTGGGGCTCCTATTGTACGAACCGTATTCTAGACGGTCCGCCATTTGTTACGAATCCTCGACATCTTTCGAATTATGAATCACAGTGGAGAGCGGGTGAGAGCTTGTTCAGTGGGTATATCTTTGCGATCTATCGATATTACGCTAATATAAAATTATAGCGATCTTCTGACGTATGAATCTAGTATATCTAAATGATCTAAGTGATCTATAGTATATATATAATATAATTTCATAGAAAAATAAAAAAAACAAACGATCTACATTATTTTCTTAATTATTTTCTAAGAGAATGGTGAAACTTTTTTTGAGAGTTTTTGTACAAATCGAAATTTGTCACAGCATGAATCGGTAGGTAAAGGGTATATGAAATTAATTCAAGACGTTACTTCGCGCGATGAGACGCTTTTTCACGCGGCTTTAACATCTGATTTATAATATTTTGAGATCTTAAGTAAAGTATGTCTTATCTTCCTAAGTGCATTACCAGTGCCGCATACATTAGAGGCCCGCTCTCCGTCAGACTCCACCCCGGCGTGTATTAGGTACATACAGCTATGAGAAGGTTTACGAGGAGACTCCGAAGCGGAATATTTTAAATATATGCAAGAACACGTTCCGCCCTTCTCTTGGTGTACGACTCCCGTGGAGTAATCTTCCTTTCATCGTCATGGAGAACCGGGTAATGTCGTTCGAGGGCGTGAACGCGTACGTACAGTACTTACGTTCGTACGTACTTCTACCTTCTGTACTTTCTCTATCTCTCTCCCTCTCTTTCTTTCTCTCTTGAGTTTCTTTCCGAGCTCTTTCCTTTATTAAAAGTATCTTCTTTGGTTAGGTCAGGGTACATAAATCTTCGAGATTCCTGATAACTATCCTAAGAATTGTTAACGGTACTTGGACATATTTCAAAAATATTCTATAGCGTCTATAAAATCGAGATTTTATGTATACAAAAGGAAAACAAGAAGAAAATAGACATATTAAAACGCAAATAGTACGAATTAAGACGAACCCATCGTTCCAATGCAATAAATTAAGTCATCAGAGAAAGAGAGAGTGAGAGAAGCTGACGATGCGTTCGCCGATCGAGAACGGCCCTGATAAATCTGAGCGCTCGTCGACGCAGACGCGAACCGCATGTATTTTACATTCTCAATTCGGAATGAGTAGATTTATTGAGCTTCAGCGAGCTCCTCTCTCTCTCTCTCTCTCACACACATACACTTCACTCCCTCTCGAATCCTATAGCCTGTTTGGCCACGCGTACTCGCACCGATATCTGCCCTCTGTAGAATCCTACTGCCGATGGTGCCAGAAGAGGTAGCTGGAAGGGGAAAAGGGAGAGATAGAATTCGAGGGTTGACGTTATTCTACAACAGCTCGACTCGGGAACGAGTCTATGCCGGATTCAGTCCTATCGGTTGGAGCACGGAAACGCTAGAGTTTCGTATCTGGAGAGAGAGTGAATGAGGGAGATAGAAGGATGGAAAGAGAAGGAAGAGATGAAGGTGGTAAAGAGAGAGAGAGAGAGAGAGAGAGAGATAGAGAGAAAATCGGTACACACGCACGATAGAAGAGGAGAAGTATGATAGTGTGCGAGTGCTTCGTCGCTTCTCCATTTCAAGCCTAAGCGCGGCCATTCATCAGGATTTCGGCGCGCAGACGTGCTTTATTACTGCTCGCTCGAAATTGCTATCCTACGACTCCATTCCGGTCTGCGAGCTTGCATGCGCTTACCTCTCTCTTTCTCTTCTTCCCTCTCACCCTCTCACATTCGTCTCTCCGCTAGGGATAATGCGTTAGAACCTTATATAAGGTTCGACCGCTTGCATACCCTTTAACCGACTTTTCTCGATCGAGGAAGAGTAGAATAGTTCGGCTATTCACCAATTTTTCTTCGAGTATTTCGCTTGAGGGACTAACCGATATTAAAGAAATTTCTAGACTATTTATTATCCTTATGGATGAGTTTAATAAAATTGAAAGAGAAAAAAAAGGCTTGAATATATGTCAAAGAAGAAAGAAAACTTTTGTCGGTAAGAAAAGTTGTTCTCTTTTTCACTTAGCGATTCTTATTCTACGATAACGGTATTATAAATACATATAACATACATGCATACAACATAGATACATAAATACATACATCCATATATACATATGATACGAGTACTAAAAGTTTTTATCGAAGCGATACGATTTTAAACGTATACGTTCAATCTTCCAACGACGTTTTCGCAAGAGAATTCTTAAAACATCGATGTTACCATTGACTCGAACGAGCATTTCATGCGGTCAAGTACCGTTTCATACGATCGATGTCTTTCCGAACTCGTAAGACTTTCTGTGGTGTCGACGTTGGGGGAGAAAGGGGCTGCACTTTCGTAGAGAATTCATGCGTGTTCTCGCTAGTTTTACAAAGTATACGAAAAAAGGGAAAGAGATATAGAATGATAGAGAGAAAGAAAAGGACATATATATATATTAAGGAAAAAGAGAGAAAATAAAAGAGAATGAAAAGGAAGAAAAGGACGAGTATAAGGGAAACGAAGCGAAACGTTCAGGGCATCGCGATCGCGCGAGCACTCGAGCGTCTCGCGTGATGCCCTTGGTCGGAACGTTAATGTGACAGTTTCCACATTCCTACCATCCGCGAGATAGCACAATAATAATAATTTCGAGTAAAAGTCGCGAGCTAGGTTGGGGGAACGGGGTGCCACGATCCGGAGGGTACTTTCTTTCATTCTCTTTCTTTCTTCTACCCTCTTACTGTCTTTCTCTTCGTTTCTTTCTTTCTTTCTTTCTTTCTTTCTTTCTTTCTTTCTTTCTTTCTCGTTTTCCTTCTCCTTGCCTTTAAGAGAAACGAAGCGGGTGAAGAATAAGACACCAGACACATATTTTACGGTGGGGCACTTCACGAAGGCATACCGCTTGCGCGTGCGCGCGTGTGCACGTGTAAAAGAGAAAGAAGGATCGAACTACGAAAGGGAGAAAGATAAAGAAAAGAAAGAGAACGATAGAACGAAGGAGCGAGCGAGCGCGAACATTCGCGTCTTCTTCTTCTTCTTCTTCTTCTTCTTCTTCTTCTTCTTCTGTTGAATTATCGTTATATAAAACACTAAGCCAAAATGTGAATGCATTCGTCTTCGGGTCTGCCTCGCCTTCTGCGCTGCATCGAAGCGTTGCGTCGCCTCTGAGTCTCATGGAACGTGCCAGAGAGAGAAAGAGAGAAGGAAAGAGAAAGAGAGATACATGCATCGAGAGGAGAAACGGACGAGTACCTGCGACTTCATTACGTAGATAAATCGTCTCCTTTCTCCGGTAAAAGCAGAAGCGTTTTTTTT